>JAAAKM020000453.1:5570-24797 GCA_010016025.2 Alatinidae sp. Z8VKAUB7J3
TTCCATCTCTTTCCCCATCCTCATTTCCATCTCTTTCCTCATCCGCATTTCCATCCCTTTCCCCATCCTCATTTCCACCCCTTCCTCCATCCTGATTTCCATCCCTTTCCCCATCCTCATTTCCATCTCTTTCCTCATCCGCATTTCCATCTCTTTCCCTATCCGCATTTCCATCCCTTTCCCCATCCTCATTTCCACCCCTTCCTCCATCCTCTTTTCCGTCCCTTTCCCCATCGTCATTTCCATCCTTTTCTCCATCCTCCTTTCCATCCCTTTCCCCGTCTTCATTTCCATCTCTTTTCCCATCCTCATTTCCATCTCTTTCCTCATCCGCATTTCCATCCCTTTCCCCATCCGCATTTCCATCCCTTTCCCCATCCTCATTTCCACCCCTTCCTCCATCCTGATTTCCATCCCTTTCCCCATCCTCATTTCCATCTCTTTCCTCATCCGCATTTCCATCTCTTTCCCTATCCGCATTTCCATCCCTTTCCCCATCCTCATTTCCACCCCTTCCTCCATCCTCTTTTCCGTCCCTTTCCCCATCGTCATTTCCATCCTTTTCTCCATCCTCCTTTCCATCCCTTTCCCCGTCTTCATTTCCATCTCTTTTCCCATCCTCATTTCCATCTCTTTCCTCATCCGCATTTCCATCCCTTTCCCCATCCGCATTTCCATCCCTTTCCCCATCCTCATTTCCACCCCTTCCTCCATCCTCTTTTCCGTCCCTTTCCCCATCCTGATTTCCATCCCTTTCTCCATCCTCATTTCCATCTCTTTCCCCATCTGCACTTTCATCCCTTCCCCCATTCTGATTTCCATCCCTTCCCCATCCTGATTTCTATCCCTTTCCCCATCCTGATTTCCATCCCTTTCCCCATCCTCATTTCCGTATAGGCAACACCGTATACCACAGATTCTTGACAGAATTCCACTCAATGCAGCAACAGTAATTAGATTGCTATTTTCTTGAGTTTACCTCCCTGCACCTACAGAGAATCAAAAGTTTGTATTATGTGTAAGTTTCTTTAGATTAACACATCGATGTAATATAGTATTGTACTTTAAATACAGTAAGAGTGAATTTCAGTTCCTTGATTATAAGCCAGTTGTCGGAGACCAAGAACATACCACATGGCAGAATCACAAAATGTTGAGCATGGACAATATTTTAACACAAGAGGAGAATCCTTGAATTGTTCAATAACCTTCAAAAGACGTAATTAAATTCGCAAGACTACATTTCATATATAGTTAATATGACGTAGATATTTTATGGTCAGAATGGTTTAGAGTGTGTATGCCTGTACGTTTGTGTGTGTGTGTGTGTGTGTGTGTGTGTGTGTGTGTGTGTGTGTGTGTGTGTTTGCCTTTGTGTTTGTGTTTGCCTTTTTCTTACCTTCAAATTATTTAGGTGTATAGTTACATCCCCTAACTTACCACCATGATGACTGTTTTGTGTTGTGTATGTTACTTTTTCTGATGGTTCGGTTGATCACAATAATAATAGGGTAAGAGATCTTATTCCGTAGTAGCTTCTTGTAGCAATTTCTCGCAATTGTGTACAATTCATCAATTACGATTTGTGTGACTTACGTTTGCTTCAGCTCCAGGTGTACATAGGAAAAGATTTTCCGGTTTTATGTTTTTACATGAAGTGATCACGTGAGGCTTTAACTACTTTGTGCTCAGTTACTTACAACTGCTTGTGTATACACGACCACATATATGCTTTAAGTGTTCAACGCGTCGTATTTTACGACTGAAATTTGAGAAACTTTCTCATTGAATCACTACAAGTATTACTCAGTTAAAAAAATTTAATTCTGTACTTTTCATACTTACGCCCTCTAGTGATAATACAGATTAAGCCTTCGTGGGCCTGGTGTGCTCCCCCAGAAAAGGGCCCCTCCCTTGTCATAGTGTTTTCAAAAGCTTTAAAAGTGAAGATAGAATGTCCTGGGGGATGGAGGATGCCTCTTTAACAAAAAAATTAATCTCAGAAAGTCTGATGTCTTACAAATGATAAAAGCCTAACTCTACTACAAGAATTTTTGTTAAGGAGAATCTTTCTGCACATTTTTGGGAGGTTCGCTGGTATTCGGGGGCCTGACGGAAATGCGCAATGGATAATTTTCTGAATCAGAGTTTAATTTACAGGTTATCGAATGCCCTCCCTCTCCCCCCTACTCATTTTCCAATGGAACAGACATGATATGCCAAGTAGTAAAGAGACGTGTTTAGTAAGAAGCTTTATCTATGCTTTGAAATCCATCGGCACATATACGGCGGTGACAGGGCGTCCTTGCTAGTTATTTCGTCCACGTATATCAGATGTGTTAAATTTGGGTGAATTTAGTACCCCATTGAGCTACGCTCTCGTCCTCTTTTTTCATCGTAGATTGACAGCCAAGTTCCTGGCTCAACATTTTTGACAGTTTTGCACCCTCTGGCACCCCCTAAGTCAATTGCTGCAGAGAACGGTAAGTGGCTCGCATTTGTCTGTACCTAGAAATATAAACACTCTTATTCTGGGTCGTAGGTCTTCATGTATGTTGTTAATCACCAGTGAGTGGATTAGGATGCAGCGAATAGGGTCTATCCTTCACTTTATATGTGCTAGTAATACAAAACGCATATGGAGATTGATGAAAAAGCGAGTAGTTGAATATTGGTGTTACTTGAAAGTTAAGTAAAAAATAATTTAAAGCAGGTTGGAGTTTGAAGATGAATTAATAGTCATTGAAGCCTTTAGTCATGGCATTACAAGCTTAACCTTAATTGCACGAGCCGATGAACATGGTTGATCTTACAACCATATATTTCTGTTTCAATTTTAAAATGTGAAGTTAAGCTCTCTGTAAGATGAGGAGCTGACCATTTTGACACTTTTGGGAATATTATGAACATAAATGAGGCAATACCTCGCTACAGACTTTATTCCTTAGTGCACTTCATTTTTCTTGCCTGTTAAGTGTCATTAATATATGTGGACATAATTCTAATTTCAAGCATAATCAGTAAGGTTCGACCATGGAAGTGGCATGGATGTAACTAATGCCTTGAAGTGAAATATCAGGTGCCAGCTGTAAAACAATATTCTTATATACCTGGAGTAGAGCACGGATGATCGGATATACATTTTAAACATTTGCGTGCATTTTGATACCGTATTTTTATCATGCTCATGTTCGAGCTGTGATGAAATACGTCTTAAAAGTATTTCAGGTATTACGGTCGTGAAGATATCACAATGTAATGCCCAGATGCACAGAGGCAAAAAATAGTGATTTACGGTGACGTAAGGGTGTGTACAGGTTTAACGTGTTGTAGTTACGGTCATAGTTTATGCCAAGGGAATGTTTGTGCCACCTTTTACTTTCGTCAACAATCTTTTTTGTTTGTACTCATGGCCCAATTTTTGTCACTTGACCGTGCTGTACTATCGTGTTAATCTTTATTTCGGGAGCCGAGATGTTCCAAAACCTCAGAAATGGCCCTCATTTACTGGATTGTTTTATACGAGGAGACTATCAGGCTTTCAGTAGAGCAGGGATAGTTGAAATAGGCGATATTGATTCATAGAGGAAAAGGTGAAAAGCTTGGAAGCAGGTAATAATTGTGATGGTAAGATGGAGGTCTTTAGGGGAGCCTATGATAACATGAACGAGGTCCAATGTTAAATCAGGCTTCAGTTATTAGAATCATTCGAAGTAGCCCATAGTAATGGTAAACAGGTTTATGTTCATCCTTATAATATATACCAAGGCTATTGTAGATTGCATTAGATATTGATGTATTGTTTCGTTCCAGCTCCAAAGCCAGTTGTCGAAATGAGTTTAACTACGAGATTGGAAGAGAAAAAAAGGGTCAACCAAATCAGGTAGAGCACAAAAAAAATTGAGTATAATGTTGTACTTAATAAAAATTATGGCTGAAAGTATGATAAAGATTTTTAGTGTTGAACCTTCTTGACATATATCGCTACCATTTTAGTACAAACGCGAACTTTCTGCTCATGTTTACGTTCTATTGTATACACATAATAACAAGTTTACGAGATGATTCGCAGAGCAATAGTTCGGAAGTGCGCTACTAAACATTTAGTTACTTTGGTAGCAGTAAAGGGTTTTAAATTGCAACATGTTTTAGCACTTAGTATTGGTTCTTGAGGTTTTGAAAAGAACACTAGAGAGTGATGTTCTTGAGATTGGAGAAAGGTTTGTAGTGACTTGGGATAATTAGGGACGTTAAGACTGAGAGTATAAATGTAGAGAAACACACTCCAACGCACACAAACGTTTTTGAATAACTACGTTAAAGGTGTCTGAGTGGCTGAAAGAATACGATTAAGAAAGTGGCTTGGCATCTGTGTAGTACATACAGAGCACGTGCTTTATGCAGTAATGTACTACAAATCCCTGATAAAAATCCTGAATGGAAATAGCTTTAAAAATACGTTTAGTGCATACAGAAGATTGTGTTATTAGATATATTTAATAGTTAGCCAGGAATCATACACTACAGATGTATAGGCCGTGTGGCCACCTCCACTGAATTCTACTAAGACCATTTTGATGTACTGAATAGATGGTAAAGCCTCACAATGTCTAGATTGATTTAGCTGTCAGTAAAGAATACATGTCTGTGTTGCTACGAACAATATTTCGTACTATAAGCTCGTTTTCTGGAATGATTGGGTGTATTTATCGGACAT
Organism: Alatinidae sp. Z8VKAUB7J3; assembly: GCA_010016025.2. Lineage (NCBI taxonomy): Eukaryota > Metazoa > Cnidaria > Cubozoa > Carybdeida > Alatinidae > Alatinidae sp. Z8VKAUB7J3. The sequence continues at coordinate 10,288 of JAAAKM020000453.1, forward strand.
CGGTTGCATTCTTAGTAGGTCCCTTCACACAGGTACACATTTATTGCAAACCTTGATATAAAAGCCAGTTAAAGTTGTTCTTATATCTTAGTACCACCCCGGTCAGTGTTATTGCCTTACTGATTGACTACCTACGTAGTGGCATTGCGTTAAATCAGAATGTAGAAACAACGAAAATAAAGTATGAAAGACAATGAACTTTAGTGAAAGTGGCTCGAAAATGTCTCTATGTACGCTATAAGGTTGAAATGGAGTGCAATTGACATATGTATTTTTTCCCTTGAATCATTAGATACATTGAATAATGGATAATTCTGATTATAATCATATCTTATCACGCAACCGCCGATTCTATGAAAGGGACTATGAAAGAGTTTGTCTCTAGTACGTGTTGAGGGGTTGTCACGCCACAGGGGCTTACGACATTTTCACTCATGCCTTTCAAGATTGATAGATTAGGTTCTATCCCTATTAGAGCTTTTTAGTCCTTCCTGACAAAGAATGATCAGGGGAAAGTCTTTCGTTTGGTTTCAGGAGTGACCATTTTCATGGCAAGCGGATTACTCTTTTTCAAGTAATGAAACGTATATTGAAAGGCTCATGGTCTCCTATTGTCGTTACTACCATTATGCTTTTCGGTGCCTTGAGTCTCTGTGTCTTTCTTCCTAGTGAATATATAGTGTATATCCATTATCGTTCAGCTGCATATCTTAGTCACGTCTTGTATGTGTAGTATGACGTATAGAAGGAGGTACTATACTTTCAGGTTGGGTTGGTATAGAACTGACAAACGTGTTGCTTTCAGTGTGCAGGTAATAGTGCGATAATCCTGGTTAAGTCGATAATTCTGGATACATAACATGACTTGCACAGGTACTCTGCAGTAGAGTAATATAGTGCGAAAGCTCTCTTTTTACGAATATTGGAGTCTTCTCTCTAGTTTCAATGGCCAAGTAGGTAGTTACAAAGTGACATTGTTTCGTCTGGCGTAGAACTGTGTTCTTTGAAAAGGAGTAATGGTAACGATGGCAGAAGTTATTGCATGCAAAGAAGGTCCCATCGTAGAACACACCTTGTGGTCAGGTATTGAAGAACAGTTGAATGAATTTCTAGTCTACGGATGCTAATACCCTTACCCTTACAGCAATCACGCAGCCTTGCTATCTCTTAAAAGGTTAACATTAAACCTTACGTGTGGGTTCAGGAGTTCAGGGGCCGACTTGTAACCCTTGCATTCAGACGGATTTGTGTAGAAAGGACTAGTTGTGCGCGGCCAGCTGTTGGGGTTCTTTTATGAAGACCTTAATCATAACTCAATTTATTAGTTGAAGATTATTTTTCTGTTGAAAATATTACAGAAAAGCTATCGTTTTTGTATATTTATGGGCACTTACAAGAGGGGTGAATCCCCACAACATTATGATTTAACTGATGAGATACCTAACAGCTAACTGCAATTGATTTTTGCGTGGCACAATCGTAAGAATAACTGTGATGTCAATTTTTTTGCATTGGTACCTTTGATATTGTAGATACCACCAGTACGTGCTGTACGGATCTCTTTTTTCCGTCAGAGTTGAGAGCAATCTATTTTGACGTTTCTTTCACTTTAATCCTTTATTGTTCTCTGTCAGTTACTTCAAGGTTTTGGTTCAAGAAATGGATGTAAGGGTGGACATCGGCTTTTTAATGCCATTGTTGGAACTTTTTTCAAGTAACACTCGTAGTGGTTCGGAAGTAAGTATCCTTTTATGGTTAATATGCTTTCGTACTAAGAACTCAGAAAACGATCTTTGTATGGATCTTAGGCTACTTTTTAAATCTTAACAATTTTTAATGGCAATTGCTTAATTATTTTTATTTCACTCATTTCTATACACCAGACATAATGTGAAAAAGAGTTTAAATTCTACTTACTTGAGTGAGTAACTTGAAGCTAATTTTAAAAGTAGTTGTAGTAGAATGTACTTAGTTTCAATACCCTGTTTTTATGTGCCTAGGGTACTTGATATTACGTTAGGTACAGAGACGTTCGATACACTTTTTGAGATCTGACACTCGGCTGGTGTGAAGAGAGCACTGCTATAAAGCAAGTACTCTGATCATATGCCAAGTACGTGGTCTCCTGGAGTTTTGACGTTTGCTAAGACAAGGCAAGAGCAGTTATAAGTAGAATTGAAAGCACTTCTTAAACCCTTTACTTCAAATGCTTCCCTTTAATGGTTCTTTTACCTATGTAGACATCTTTAATCACATAGTAGCCATACTTGGGTACTTCTGTACTTGGGATGCAATTTGAGCAAAATAGTAACTCAATCTTTATTTTTAAATTGCACTTAGTTTTAATATCAAGAAGAAGGGATTCCCCTTTTGGGTGCTACAAAGCAGAAACAGTGTGAAAAGGGTTTCCTTCGGTTCTTGAATCTTTGTAGAAAGATGTTAAGGATTGCAAAATGATGTAATCGCGTACAATAAAGAATTTCTTGCGATTTTACAACGTAGTCAATTACTCTCGTGCCAGTTTCCATTACGCCGTAATAGAATAGTATTAATTGCTAATGGTGACGACCCTTAACTGAGGTAAGAGTGTGCTGTGTTGGACGTGGAAACGTGTTCTGTAAAGTCCCCTTTTTATCTTTTATTTCTCTTTTCATTTTCCGCTGCTCCCATCCATCCTGCTTTTATACGTTTGTAGAGAGAACAATATTTAGAAGATATGAAGACAGTAAATCGTAGCATTGAGGAAAGCCCAGAATTCCAGGTACAAGACTATGAGGTTTTCGCATTTATGTACTTAAGATTTGTTCTTTTTGAATTGTCGGTTATGTCCTGCCCTTGGTTTAATGTTGTACACCAGTTGACACCTCAGATCGGATACGTTATCTTAAAATAGATGCCATCGTAAAGGTAAATATTTTTGGTCATAACGATAAATTGGATAATGTGAAGTTCCTTTCTGCATTGAACGACGCCATGTTTTCTGTGACCAGACAAACTCAAACCACTTAAACTTAAAAAACAACAGCCACGCTAAAAGTTGAAACTGCAACCAATTATCTTCTATTAGGAGATTGGCAATTCTGCCTATTACAACGACTGTTGACTTTTTCAGTATCTGATGTTGTTTCCATCGTTCATTCGGTGAATATGCAGGCTATGAGAACAAAGATGTGCATTAAAATGACAGGCGAAAGAAGAGTGACGTTAAAGCTAGGACATAACGACCAGAATCTTAGTTGTATCCTGTAAATCATTTATTGACAATCAAATAATTCTGGAAATTTGAATGTTGTGGCACTGCAAGGAAAACATCACCAACTAGCAACTCAGTTTGGCAAAGAATTGCAATTACATGTTTTGTTTAATTTTTCACGTATTCTGTGGGGAGCCATTGTTATGATTTATATGTTGCCTCGACATGCACACGTTTTATAATACTTACCAAGAAATATCAATCCTTGCTAAAAAAGAAGTGCTTATTTTTTATTTTCAATTAGAGTTCCAGATAGTCCACTGCAGGGTTGTGCATTGAATAAACTGAAAGTTTAACATCAGATACCTCAGCGGGCCAATTATATACATATATGTCTTACTATGCTCAACGTTTATAACAGAAGAATACCAAGAGATATGTGATATGTTTTATAGAAGGTGGGTTAACATTGAAAGGATTTGCTCGATCGTACATCATAAAAAATTGCTTTCTCGAATTAAGAAAGGTAAAATATTGCAAAAATAAATTGAAGGTGTTCATTAAATGGGAAGGATTGATCTGCAAGACATCATTAGGCCAGCTACTACAATAGGCGGTGGATGTATCAAGATGCGTTTTTATAGGTTTTCTCTAAGCCATTTCACGTTATCTTACATTGTGGGATCTGTAGTTTACTTTAAGTAGAAACGTTTTCCAAATATAGGTTGATGGCAAACCAAGGAAATAGTACCATGACAAAACTGATAGGATGAAGTGGTAGTCGTCATTGCCTTTCATATTTCGCGCTCACTTTTTTTCGTTCACAGGCTGCTCAACAGGATGTCCGATACTTCTTTGATTACTTCCATTTGTCACCCTTAAAGGTGAGTTCTCGCCCTCTGCAAAATGTGTGTCTAAATTGTTTTGTAATCTCTTATTTCACGGCTTTATTTTTGGTTTGCATGTTCACGCTTAATTGTTAGACTAATTGTTAGTTGGTCCTGGGCCCCAAGAACTCTTTTCATATAATATTGGCTGACCAACTAGCATGGATTGGCATGGAATTGCAATTTTTCTTCTAGCATTGCCTTGCCCAGCATTACTTCAATTACAGTTCTATGCAAGCAAACTGACACTTTTATTTCGATGCAGAGTAAAGTTGAAATTATTTTACTCGATCAGTCAAGTAATGATGAAGACTGCTTTAGAAATGGTCTCAATATCAGGGCTTTTACTTGTAATTTTCAATCCTTGCATCTTTAGATTCACGTTAGTTTTTCGATGACCGGGAGTAAAAGTCTGCAAGACAGTAGTGCCAACTCTGCGAATTTTCAGGCGAATATATTGAATCTGCTTCTCCAAAGTGTTGGCGTAGCATTCACGGAAGTCGAGGACGTGGAATTCAAGTAAGACTTGACATTCTAATATTGAACTCTCAGTGATCTGTTGTCAGTAGAACTACACTGTCCTATGCTCTGTTCTGAAGCGTTATAAAAGTACTGCCAAAAAGTGCTATTGATTTATTTAGTTCGGTGATAGTTATCCTTCTGTGCGACAACCGTATTTCGTGCGGCAAATCCTTAAGTCGCTAACACTTTACATTTATTGTGCTGTCTTGCGCAACAACGGAAGAGCACCTGCAGCCTGGACTGATCTCTTAAACTGGGTTTCGACGCAGTGTCCCGTAATTCGCGCCCTCGTTTACAAACCGAGGTAAAATTGGGGTGACAGGCGTCCTCATGGATAGCGCGCTACAAGCATTACCATGCGTCATCAAACTTTTCTATCGAAACTTTGAAAAGCTATCCACTCTTGTCAGGGAAAGCACGTGAAAACTATCGTTAGTGATATGCCGGGTAGTTTACTCAGCCAGGTTCACCAAACTAATAAATCAAGACTTGTAACATGGTCAGTTTGATCAAAGACACTGGACCGTCATGCAGATCTTACAGTCATCCGTGCTGAATTCTTTATCTTATGGTGACATAAGAGTTCCCTTAGTTATCGTAACATATTTATTTTGCATTAAAGACCTTGCTTGATGCCTATTTATGTATGTTTTGAAAAGAGTTCGCTACCAAAAATCTGAATTTTATCTATTATGGAATTGCGACTGATAAGTTTGAGAAACGGGGGAAACGATATTGACAGAAAACGTCCTGTTAATGGTAGGTGGTATATGGAGAGATATTCAGTCCTGTTACGTTAATCGTAAAAAGGCGCAGCATTTTGAGTGTGGGAGATCCGCATCGAAGTAGTATATTCAATAAGGTAATGACTGTGTCATTGATTATATGATATGCTGTGGACCTCACTTGTTATGTGTAGATCGTCTTCTTATTTAAATCGATCAACAACAAATTTAGCAAACCATCCCGATAGCATGATCCCTTGCTCATGAAACGTAGATAATCTGCTTCCCACGCATTTCACTTTTCGAAGTGCAATGTTTCCACTACTGAAATGCTGTTGTATTTGATCACAGACCAATGTGAATCCACACCTTTATCTTTTGTTTCACGACTCTACGGGTTAACTTGTCGAAGACTCAAGTAGTTTTTGTAAACCTATGTTACTACTCAGAAAGCGTTCACCATCGAACGTAAAATATTACTACCAGTGTAAGGGTGATGACCAAGTCACCCAACGAAAGGCTTCATTAAATTTTTGTGCTCGTTTTTTACGAACTCGGATGATTTGGGTGAAATAGTTGTTGTGGTACTTGCTTGTGGTACCCGGACTATGAAATTGATCAAATTCTTTGTGAAGTCATAGAGGAAATAACATGAAGTCATAGCAATTCCATCTTTCCTTTACAGATTGGCATGCTTTGAAGTGGACTCGTCTTTGCTAAGCAGGCAGCAGATGATAGATGCCGTTTCCAAGCACTACCAGCATCAGGTGAGGGTAACAATTGTATTTAAAATACGATATACATATTTTTCATTCAGTATCGTTGAACAGCATATGCGAAGATGTAAACTAGCAGTATAGGTAACCAGTATACTATCAAGAGCTCCATTTAACAATGCGTATTGGGAGAAAAGACCCTCAGAATAAAAATCTTTGTTTAGATATATCCCAAACGTATCCAATAATTCTAGTTAAACAGAGATAAATCATTGTATTATAAATAGCATGCACAATGTACTTAGAATTGGGCTATTTCAACAGAAAGAATGAAGATCATATTTGACAAATGGTTTTTCTTTTAATTGGTTTAATAACAGTGAAGACTTTTCTCTCAAAAGACGTAAGTGAGGTGATGACAGTTATAAACTAAGTCTACTCAAGAAGTCTTTTATCGCACTTTTTTAAGGCTTTACGGTGTTGTCTGTGAAAGCAGGATGAGTGTGACAAAGATTATAAGTCGAACATCTGCAGAGACGCAGAGTACAAGAACTCTTTTTTGTCTATGCCGAAAAACTACAATAGGCCTCATACTAGCCTTGGGTTCCTTAATTTTCAACATAATCTAACTTAAAATCGACTAACTCTGTTTCGCCGAGCTGGTGATCATGTAATTCTGTATCGATGTTCTCTTTTGATGTTAAATCGTCATCCCTAGAAGCATTTTTGCATACGAGTCTTTCTGTGTAGATGTGCTTGAAAGAAATTGAAGGCCTAATTCTAATTAGCTAGAAAGTCCCTGAAATCCTGCCCGTTATATTTGCTCTCAAGAGTGGAGAACTCTTGTAATATCAATACGTTTTTTAGAAACTAAACGTATACAGCCAGCGACACCCACATTAGTTGTCTAGAGGGCATAATTCTTTGAAATAAAATTTTACAACTGAGATAATCCATAATTGTTAGGTTCCGAATTTAAAACAAATCATGTACATCTTGTTCTAATGAGTTAATTCATGCCATGTAACGGCGAAGCTGTTATACCATAGTAATTGACGATAATCAATAGGTTCTTACAATAAATTTGGGCCTCTTTTTTTATAATCGACTTGTATAACAATTAATCAATTTTATATTCAGTTGTCTCGTTGCCATGTTACTTTAACGTTGTTATAAGTGAAGCGTCGTCCTTTCATCATTGTAGGCGATTAGGCAACTTTATGTCCTTGTATTTGGTCTGGATGTGCTTGGAAATCCGTATGGACTGATCTCAAACATTACTACTGGTGCCAAGAACTTCTTCTATGAGCCTTATCAGGTACGCCATTCTGTCAGTAACGTAGCCGTCGCAAACGTTAGTGAGCAATGTATCTCTTCTTAAGTGTTTTTGTTATTGGGGCGTACTTTTCAGAACACCAACCCGGGTTCAATACGAGGATATGGTGGATGGTTAGAATTTCTTGATTTTGTAGCGAGGTTTACGCGAAATATCTAACTATTAGTCAAATGCAATTTCAGTGGTTACAAATATTTCTCATGCACAGATACTAAATAAAGGTAATACTTTTTCACTTGGTTGTCCCAATTGCCCGCCTTTCAGCAGACCCTAATTGCAGAAACCTCTTCCGGAGTAAGAGCGTACCTTGCGCTGTTGTTGTGTCGCTTGTTTGAGGGCGGTGCTGATAAACGTAGTAAACTAGATGTGGTTCTTCTATTCCAAAGAGAGATGGAGATCAAGCAATATTGTAGCAAGGTATTACAGAAAGGACTTTTCATCGGTTTATCAATACCAGTTCATGATGTATTAATAAGCTAAGAGACTAACTCTTATTTGGGATTTTTGTACTTGAATAAAAATATTGCAATGAGCAAATTTTTTGTAATGAAGTAAATGCAATGTCATTTCGAATTAATTCAAAGTAGATGTACGTTCTTGACTTTCAAATACACCTCTGTGTCCAGATAATCAATATTTTCTACCAAGACAGTTAGTTAAGCAGACAGGCAGGCGGACAAACCTACTTAATATAATAGTAAAAGAAAGATCGAAATGTGCTCGTCCGACCGGGGCAAAACCCAATTGACCGTTCCCAGTGTTCCGTCCCCCCCGTCCCCCCTCCCCTCCTATAAAGACAAGAGCCAATTCAAAAAGCTAGACAAAAATTGGCAAAATCTGACTGTCAGGAAAGGTTTCAGTGCGGAAAACATGGATCACAATAACTTGCCCTTGTTCCATACAAAAACCGTGTATGATGTAAACGAAGAACGGGAATAAGACCTACTCTTGACCTCAGCTTGAAAATTGGTAACATGAGAATGAAGAAACGTGTGCAGACCTCTTGTTTTTGACACATAGTTTCCGAACAACATATCATAGGCTTACGTATAAAATAACCACGTATTTCACCTACAATTTCGTTTACTGTCACTTAAAGGTTATGGACACGTAAGTGTTCTTGTTACCTTGCTTCTTACTCAAGATGTGATGAATTATTTGTAGCGGTGAGTTATTTATCCACAAAACCTTGAAGCATATGGGGTATTTTCGTTTGTCAGGCTTACACGCGCACTTGACTTGACACTAAAGGACAAATGTTCTGAATTAAACCTTGATAGTTTACAGAAAAACCAAATCGCAGAAGTATTGTTGAACAAAATTTGAGGAGCTAACAAGATAAAATTATAAGCTAATACAGTCGTACATTATTGCTTAGTGGTAAACAAATAGCGATTTGGCGTTCAAGCCATTTTAACGGCATCCGAGGTAGTAAATGGTGCTCCACATAAGCTCTCAAGAACTGTTTAGCGAAGGTAAGTACTCAAACTGGATTCTAGGTACACGTAATCGTGATTCGAGGATCAAACAAACCACAGTTCCTACATTTGAAGTTGTGCCTCAAGCACTGCAAAGCTAGCAAGGTCAGTGTTAGGTGACGGGTACCTTGTTTGAGAATTAAACTTGGATTTCGGAAATAGATATTGATTCAAGCGATTAAGGCCTTTTCAAAATGTTTTTTCATTGCGATCAGGTGTTAAAATGTAGGCACGACATGCACAAAAAGATGTGACCTTCGCCCAAATAGTTCGTGCGGTTAAATTGCTAGTCATCAAAATGCTCGTATTCCGTTACAGAGCTTAGACTTCTATTCTACTCACTCCATGTATAACTTCTTTATACTTCTTGTTCGTGTTATACCTTGCTGTCGATGCTTATAATGTTAATAATTTTATTTCACGCACACTGATGCTTACCATCTATTTATTTATTTATTTATTTATTTATTTATTTATTCATTTATTTATTTATTTTATTTATTTATTTATTTATTTATTTATTTATTTATTTATTTATTTATTTATTTTCTCGCTTCTATTCCTTACTTTTTCCTTTTTTAAAGTACTAAATCTTCTGTCACTTTACGAGATTGCATTGTTGATATTTTTGTGACCAATTTTCTGTTGTTGGTATTTAAAATTATATATAAAGTCGAAAGTTTTATGAGGTAGAAGTATTTAGTGTATGAAATTAGTTTTTGCGTCACCCAAAAGATTAACTGTTCATTTGACATTTTCTAGGGTTTAATCCAAGGGCCGGAAGAATTCGCCGAGGGCCTTGCTTTGGGAGTAAAGAGCTTGGTCGGTGGAACTGTTGGTACGTAGTTTTTATATGTGATCATTGCGCGGTACGTTCAAAAGCTGAGTGACGAAAGCAGAGTGCTTTCAGAATAACGTATATACGAAAATACGTATTATACTATTAACTGTTAAAAATACTATACGGAATACGAAAACTATTGACGTATTTTTTGAGGCAAGGATATGAGATTATTTGATTTACATTCCAATGTCACATGTGGTGTAGAAAGTGCTAGTCGAACTTCTCCTCTTCATAACTGAACTTAGAAAATACAGCTGACAATAAACTAGATACTAAGCTTTTAGAATATAGTCAAAACGCTTAAGATAGGTTTGTCTGGTTTTGAAATTCGCTTTGATTATATGGGAATAGATTCTTGCATGTTCTTTCTTATTGATTTCTTACTTTACTCGACGGTTTGGTACAGTGCCTCCTTTGTGTGACCTCCTTGATAAAAGATGAAGACAGTAACTAGTTTCATATTCCTCTTGTTCATATAACATCCATGCATATGCATTGGAAGTTTATTGACTGTCTTACTGTTCCATTCTGGGCAGGTGGAGCTGCAGGTGCTGCCTCGCGCATTACCGGTACTCTTGGGAAGGGGCTAGCTGCCTTGACTATGGATGACACATACCAGCAGGAACGAAGACAAGCCATGAGCCAAAGGCCGACCAACTTAGGGCAAGGAATAGTCAAGGGAGGAAAAGGACTGGTAAAGGTAGGAAGCATTGATGTCCGCATATGTACTGTGTATCAAGGCCTTGGCCATCCCAAGTATGCACATATATACAAGAAAAGTATTCTCCAGAAACAACGTATCTATATCTATATATCTATAAAGTGAAGGTTGACTTTAGTCAAGTCATTTATATTTCACTCCATTGCCTGTTGTGCCTTTCATCTTCCTCTTATAAGTATAAGTCACCTGAAGGAAAAGGTCAAATATGCACAGTTCTGGTTATTGCTAGGCATTAACACGCATGTTTCATATTTCTTGATTAATACTCATTCATGTTAAGAAGGTAACTCAAAAGTCCTTAAAATATGAGACCGTGCTAATCGAGAAAGTAAGGTAAACTAGGATTAATTGTTTCATGGATATGTAGTTTTATAACTTGTATTTCATTACAGTCTTTGACTATACCCCTTCCTTTAGTTTATGTAGTACTTCACGTGGAAGGCGTATCAGACTCGTAGTTTGTTTTGATGGTTAATTTGGTCAGGTTGTTAAAAAAAGCCCAACTACATCACAACCTGACCATCTTAACAACATCCGATGTACTGCTGATTTGTTTCTGTTGATGCAGGGTGTGTTTTCTGGTATCACTGGCATTGTTACGAAGCCTGTCGAAGGTAATTGAAATACTTATATCTGCATATTTGGTAATGAAAGTTTTAAGTGTGTAGTTCCACGATGAAAATAGGGACTGTCGGTCAGACATGATATTGTTCGAGGCGATCTGATCTTGTATTAGCATAAACACATTGACGTCGATAGACCTTTTTATGTATGTCTAATGTGTCGGTTCATTTGTTTATCACATGAAGAACAGTAAGTGTGCCTTTACTTTACTATCTCAAAGTATTTTTGGTAAACAAGTGTGTTTACCCGCTAAGGAATGACATCTCTTCCGCAATCTTCAAGCTACATATGATATTGCTTCTGACATGACGTAGTATAACAGCTAGGTTGTTCTAGCTCTTGTTAGTACATATTTTCAGAATTGATGGTACTTTCCAGGTTTCGTAGAATGTATACCAGCGTTGTCTTCTTTAAGTGGGCTCTTTCCCTTGAAGTTTTTTCTTGATAATCTTGTAAAAGGACAGAGAATCACTTTTAGACCAGATTTCAAATGCAGTTGTGAAACGATAATTATGTGCAAATCTTACAATGGGGCAATGTCAACTTCGGTATGTTCTTTTAGGCTTTAAAATTATTAAAAATCACATCTTTATTGTATGACAATAAAGGAACTTTTTAAAAAGCCGTATTATTCATAGATACCAACCTTTTTTCTGCGATTATAATCCTTACTTTATAATCATGTTAGTACTTCAATTTTTTGAGGTATAATATAATAAACAAGCATACCAGTAGTAACGTTGACTTTGCCAAGATATCCCATGATATTCCAGTGTAGGTTAATTCCATGTGGAACCAAAATGGAACCTATTTTGATTGGTTAGACCGGGATGGCCTTGGTGATGTGGTGGCAACGGCATGTCTAGTGTAGTATTGTTCCTAAAAGCCCTTGTAAACATTTCAAGATTTTCACAGTTATTACGGGGAGCGTTTGATAGATTTAGACACTTAAAATTTTATTATATTGAGAGAATCATTTAAGCGATGAAACAGACCTTAAATGAGCAGTTACTTATTTTATATCAGCAAGTGCAATTACGTTTTAGATTTACTAAACACTGAAATCTCATGCTCTGTATTTGATATATTACTTCTGAATTTGTGAGATGCGTTGACAAGGAGGCTCGATCTAAAAGCAAATTATGTTTACCTTGTGGTAGAAATGCAGATACAAATTTCTTTTTTCCTCTTGCCTACTGAGTTTTCATCATCTGCGAAAGGGATTCCGTCGACAAAGTACAGTGATCGGTTAGTCATTCCATTTAAATGCCTCTACTAGTCACGGATGACAGCTCCCAACTTGTGGAAATGTTTTGTCATGGCTTTTAAATAAACATTTCTTTCGTTATCACCACGTTACTTTGGCCAATCTAACCAAGCAACAAGGATTTCTTGTTTGTCCGCCTATTCATTTATTTACCTGCGCATTTTGTGCCTGCGCGACTTGATCACTCAGACTAAATCACAGACACGAAATAGAATGTTCATGTGGGTCGTCCTTTTAAGGGAACTGAGAGGTGTACAGTGGTCTGAGTTCGTATCACAGACAACATATTGTATAGGTCAAAATGATATTTGTATCGCTTTTGTAAACTATTTGGTATTTGGTTTATAGGTGCCAAGAAGGAGGGTGCTAGCGGCTTCTTTAAAGGTGTTGGCAAAGGTTTAATTGGTGTAGTGGCACGACCAGCAGGCGGAGTGGTAGATCTTGCAAGTAACACTTTCGAAGGACTTAAAAGGTATGCTTGTATACCAGAAATGTGAAAAGAAAATGTTAACTTAATAACTTAATAGTTTTTTAGTTGTATACTCATAAACCCTTCTAAACATGACCAACTTACGTGTTGCATTCCGCTCACGGGCATTGGTCCTATTATTTATTTAAAAGGAACTCTTAAATGTTACCCAGTTCTTTAAAAAGCTTATTGTAGTACCATGTAATGCGTGGATTACACTATACGTGTAATCGGATTTCATAAACTGGATCATCTAATTAATTAGATGTTAAGTTGTATCTAATATAAGTATACGATTTTGCGTTAAACCTTTTACTTCAAGGACCTCGATGACGAAACGGCAGCTGCAACCGTTGTAATTGAAAATTTTCGAAAACAAGTAAACGAAGACTTAGCAAAACCAAAGAATGTGTGAGTCAAACCTTGGTTGCCAAGGAGCAATACACTACGAATTGACAACACCGGCATTGGCTGAGATGAATGATAAGGTGAAGAGTAATTTAAAACGGAACTTCGAATCTCAGCAGAAAACCTCAAAAGATTCCTCAGGCCTGATGGCAGAAGGAATTCAAAAGCATAGTTATTGCAGCAGCGGTCAACTCTCATTTACTTTTACGTCAACCTTTCTCCAAGAGTATAGGGTCGTGATAACTACGAGTGTTGCGATAAGACCGGTGTAAAGTCGACGTCAGCTGAATGTCATGCGAACGATCAGAGTTGAATTAGAAATTACATGAAAGTTGAACACGTTTAACTTTTCATGATTCCTATTTAATATGTTGAAACATTTCGTGCCCTATTCTACTTTCGGCTTCCAGATAAATTGTATCTAGTCAATCGTATAGTGTATTTCTGACTTAAGTAAGTTTCCATTAGAATTCGTTGGTTTTAACCCATAAAGGCGTTTCTTAGTAACTGAGTTGAAAACACAATTTGATTGTTCTCTTTACAGTTCTGCAGGAGGTCACTCTGGTGTTAAGCAACTTCGCCCTGCAAGAGCATTTCATGCGGATAAGGTAAATACGATTGTATAGTATGCAAGGTGTAACAAGTTGGTGTTATGTATAGAGCGCGCGCCACCTATGCAAACTCCGGTGGCCTTCAGACTACTCCTTAGCCCCAATTACTACAAAATTACCTTAAAATTTCACTTGAAAAGACTGCCTTATTAAGTATTTTTCGAGAATATGCCTTAAACAGTGTAAATGTCTAACAAGATAAAAAAATATCACTAAAAGATTCTGTAACCATAAAAAAATTCTCAAGAGATAAGACACGATCGTAGCATGCTAGAAATCGCGCACAGATACTTGAGGAAAAAATAATTTATTGCATACTGTTTGCTAAAACAAACAAAACGAGCTAACGTTTATCTTACTAGTGAAGTGTTTGGTTCAGTCAATGTTGCCAATGGGTTCGTACTGCTTAGAACACAAAGTTTAAATACTTTCGTTCTGAAAATGATCGCTACGGTGTTGCAGTGTTTTCTGTCGAACTAGCAGTTTGAGAAAATGGATGGAATGAGGATTTACACCCAGCAATCGCAACCAGCAAGGACTTTTACGACTTTCTGAGAACAGTGATGGGGGAAGGTAAGGCGGATTGTGGGGGCCAAGTAGGCTGGGTTCAAATTTATTTTTTTACTTTCCATTAAGGTGCCTTTGGTCATTGTGTGGAAAGGGGTGTTTCGTGTTGATATGCATATCTTGCTGTGAATGTGACATAATA
>JAAAKM020000455.1:0-15094 GCA_010016025.2 Alatinidae sp. Z8VKAUB7J3
AGCCTACTTCTTAACTCATCTTAACTTTCTCTGTTACAAATCCACTAAACCATTCTCATGCCATTTCTTTCTAAAAGGTCATGATTATAATTTTTCACTGCCTATATCTCCCTTCTATAAGGCATAGTATTTCTCTATACTTCATAAGATACATCTTCAATTATCTAGGTATCTAACAGAACATTTCAAAAACTAGGTGATGTGGAAGAAGATATTGCCAACAACTTTAAATTAAAGAGTATACCCTTGCAATTTTCTTAACAAGGCAAGTTTTCTGTTACACATAGTTACAAATTTAAAGTAGGCAATGAGCAAGAACCTGAAGAGAAAGCGGTCATTACAGACTCACATTCTCTGTGTAGTGCTAGGATACTTTTTGACGTGCAGTAATTTTTTCTTTAAAGCTGCACACAACAATATTAGGTGAATTAACAAACATGTTCATGCCTAGTGGAAAGATCAGCTTTATACTGAAACTACTTGATGGATTAAGTCAGGAATACAAAACATTGGTATGAAAACATTGTCCCAATTTTGTAGTTTCCTACTTCAGATTGCTGTACCAAAAAAACAAAGGCTTTTCTTTCATTCAAAGGTACTTCCTTAAATTGTTGGGCACAAAATACCATTATCCTGAAACACATACAAGAAACATGTTCATGAAGTTACAATCATAAGAAATTCTATCCTGCCATTATTATCAAATCACAAAGAACATTTTCACAATGGCAAAGAGAATATAAGCAACAATAAAATGCCCTTATAAATTATTATATGATATATACTTCTTAAAGCTTTTGCCAAAACACCTCAAGAAGCCACTTGCTTTTAATATAGTAAACTGTGCATTTCCAGGAGTTGCATTTGACATACCAAGTGAAACCAAGAAGACCACAATACATGTTAAACTTGGAAGTAAACTCAACACCTTAATAAGTGTATTTCTTACACAAATATATACCTTTTACCTTTACCTTAATATTTATTGATTTATATACATGCACACTGTGTGCCATCAAAACACATCCCAAACCACATGCAGAAAGCTGGGATGTTAAAAGGACAGTTAGTAAGTAAGTAAATATATGTATTACTCCACATCACATATTTAGTGCTAGCTAAGTTGCATATGCCTTTAATGTGGTACAAATAGGGAGAAAGTATGTGCAGTTGTCTGGTGTGCAGCAATCTTCAAATACTGTGTAAATGAGATACATTCCTGCTACACACATACAGTCCCTGGAGAACAGGCACCAACAAACTAGTGTGTCACCTACAAACTTTGATAGTTAGTACAGGGTAAATGTTTATTCTAAAATTGACACTGGTAAAGTATTTCTTTGATAAACAAATTGACAGGGAAAACCTTGATCACATTGTACTGTTTATTGATTGCTAATAACTGGAGTCTGTTTTTTAACGTCTTTGTCTGAAAATAATTTCCCTTCATTTGATTCCTTAAAATTCAGCCACAAACAGCAGCATATATAAAAAAAGCTTTGATCAATTGCTAATGCTTTTCGTTGTTCCACTGGGAGACACAAAATCATAAACCTCCTCAACAACATTGGTATAAAAAATGCTTGCTGCTGTTAAAAAGTTAAGGTTCAAAAGCTGTAGGTAAAAAAATTGCTATTAACTAACTGGTATTTGAAAACAACTTATACTTCTTATACTATATTTTCCACCTGTATAAAAGCTACCCATACTTTCGTCTAGCACACTCTCTTTCTTAGTACCAGTGATTGATGGCATTGACATTTTCAATTTAGCAAATTTATGCACTGCACTGTATATTTTGCAGTCAATGTATGGTATCAAAAATTAAAATCTAATCAGAATTTGGGGTTGCACAGTCGCACTCTAGTCCACCAATGAATATATCATAGGTATTCAAGTTATGAATTCAACCATGGTCATACATATGTCATTTCAGACTTTCTTTAATATTGGATGGTAATTGACTACACTTAACCTTGTTAAAGATGCATACAATTCTTGGTAAGTTAAGAATTAAATAAAAATGCTACTTTCTGAAATTCACTATATTAACTTTTTCTTGCACAATCACAAACTAACAACTTTCCCAGATTTCTGATGATTTCCATACCAAAACAGTAACATCTCTTTCCACTCAGAAAGTTCTCCCTCCATGCAACCTCTCCTTAAATATAACTTAGCGAAATTGGTACCCTTTTCACAGAATGGATATAACCACTTAAAAAACCTGGTTGATGATGTACAGCATACATACATCAACAGCTTTTCATAATAAAATCCAAGTCCTGCTTGGTTGCAGTTGGAAGTCTTGTAATCATTGGATTAATTCTCCACATTGTTTACATCCCCTAACAAGGTTGTACTGAGCTGCACATCATGCACAAAAAGATCCTGGATACCATCTTAGGCACTGTAATCCAATTTTCCTGCATACCTTACTCTCATAACAAACATTCAGTTGTTTTGTATGATCACAAATGTAAAACCAAAAGCGACCTGTGCTTAAAAACATCTCTCCTGCATGCTGTGGATATGAAAAACATGGTCTCAAGGATTTCCCAAAATGGGAAAAGGTGTTGTGTACAGATACAATAACGGCAAGGGAACTTCAAATACTCAATTTAGTAAAGAAGGACCTTTTCTAAAAAATAAGGGGAAAAGTAGTAGACTGTGGGTGCAACTTTAATGACAAGAGAACATATTAAATTAAGGGGCTACTGAGTTTATATGCCATTTCTTTTGGAATAATGTAGTGCGATAACATTATTGAGATACTTCCCTGGAATAAAATGTATTTCTATTTAAGTTTTGATTGAACTATACCCTAAACAATTTTCTTTGTGGACTAATTTGACAAGACAATCTGTATTTTCCAGATGTGATTCCATAATGTACATATTAATCGTTGTTTTATTTCAGTGAGGTCGTCTCTACCAACAACAAACATTTATTATCCATGGCAAATTCCTTGTAGAAAAGACAAGGGTCCACAGCATGCAGGATTTAATATTTCAAAATCAACCATGGTTTTTGAATTACTTAACTGATCAGTAGAAAATTAGAGCTCAGCTAGGTAGACATAATAAAGGCAATGGTGTATGTTTTCGCAAACAATTCAAGGTTTTGTTTCACTACATGATTGCCTAAGGCAAACACAACAGCGCTACAACTAGATGAACAATAGCTTCTACAATGAATTAAAGGGACAGCTTTGACTGAGACAAACTTCAGATGAAAAGTCTGAAAATCACGAACTACACAATCTTCTTCCAGCTGCCATGTCAAGAGTAAACAGGCCTTCGAGTGTGCTGTTAGAGATTGGCCATGGTGAAATAACAAAGTTGGACAGAGAGATGGTTGCATTGTACTGCACAGTAAATATTGATACTGGTGATTCAGAATGGTAGGACGTACGGGGGATGCGACCTGTATCTCTTTTGAAATAATTCTGCTTTTTCATAACGTATTTCGAATTCTGTATCCTACCGAAAAATTTACTTTGCCTTTTAACATATCTGCATGGGTTTTGGTCGAACAAACGAGAAGTCACGGTGTGTGAGTGATCATTTAAAAATCTACAGTACCACGGGTTTCCAGTTTCGATATTACATAAAAATACGTGGGCAGAAAACTCGACATATATTCTAAGGAAAACATTACGGTAAAACATTGGAACTGAACATCACTAAACTTCGGCGTCAATTAAGTCTCCATTTATAATTTTCCACCTATTTTCCCCTTTGTGCGTGCTTAGTGTGCAGAAGCCATACTCGAACTAAAATATAAGCAACGGTCTATCAGAAAATCAATTCTGGACGAGGAGAAGGTATTCAAAGTTGGCTTGTACACTTGAAAGTTAAGAAACACGACAAAATCAAACATATATGAACGTCTGGTTTAAGGCTTTTACCGTTAAGGCCAATGGATATTTTGCAATGTTATGTTAAGGAAATCACTGAAGCCTATCAATGAAAGGGGAGTACAACATCACAAACAATTGCATTCGATCATAAAATTTCCCAACTGAATAACCTCTGTAAAAGATGCACATTCAGTCCCAAAAAGATAAATTTTACGAAAGCCTTAAGGAAACTTATGCAGTCAAATCTGTCTCTCTGCTAAGAACGTTTTAGTGTTGGCTTTCATATGAATATATCTTATTGAAAAAATAAGTGTAATCCAATTTTGCCATTAACGTTCCCTCTTAACTCGCTTGCCGTGCCACGACTGAACGCATTCAGCATCTAGAATCCAAACACAGTCAGCCTGTCATTACCAAACTGTCCACTGTGAATGACCCAGCAACTGAATGACTATCCTAGCTGTAGATTCAAAACAGAGACGATGGCCTGTAAACCTAATGCTTTGAAATCTAGTCATTCGTCAATCGGAATCAACGTTCGCCTATGGCAGAATTGTGACAGATGATCTGATGGAAGACATACTAGCCATCGAGGATCCCAACCTTTTTTGCTGACAATAATGTCAGCTCGGAATTTGGAAAGCGAGTGAAAATAATGATTATCCCAGTGATCCAATTTCGCGGTTTTTGAACAAGGTAAATCATTTTTCATTACGGTTCATAACACCTACGTATTGTGGCCATAGGAGATATTCGAGGCGAAATAATGCTCACAGAACGACTTAGGAATGAGAGATAAATGTTTTTTAACAATAACTTATAATTACTAGAATCTGGTAATCTAGGGTGGATAAAATACTTCCAACTTCGACATGCTACTTAGGTCATCTAACCATTTTGATGGTCTTGGTTTGAGGCCAAAGAAGAACGGCACATTTCAAGATCATAATAGCATCGCGCTCCCAATGGAATCCATTGCAGTCCACAAGAAAAAAGGAACTGTAATCACAATTTTCGTTCTATGATTTTAAGAGAGTGCAGCTGCTCCTGAGAGGTGCGAATTAATAACTTTTAAAGAACGCAAGTGAATACATAATAGCCTTAGACTGTGTTACCATATCAATAGAGGGTGATGTAAACAATATTAGTAGTATTGTGGCAAGCCAAAAGGGCCAGATACAAACATGTTCACTTGGCTCCTCGGCTTTATTTTCATTTCGCCGTGATCGATGTAGCCGGCACTTGAGTGACAATTAAATATATTTAGTTATGGAAACACTAGAGCCATGTTGAAGAAAATCATGACAATGTTTACGACTCCAATGAGAAAACTCAACTGCGTTGACTCCACTGGGAAAATTCTCCAAACAATAAATCATTATCAAGAAAAAAGGGAATCTGTTGTGGAAACTTGTTCAATCGGTCTGCTTGTAATACCATCAATTTGTTACTCTGATCATTCAGGAAAGTTAAAAAATTTGGTGATCAACACTCCATTGAAAATATATAGCTTCAGGTTTCCCTGCACTTTTTACTTTCCTCATAAATAAAGAAATGAAAAAATGTTGGTACAAGACACTTCAAAACGATAAATTAAGAAAGAATTTGACTGGCTCCTTGGGCGATCGAAATCTAATACCGTTCATTACATTTTGTGATTATTCAGCATAGGCCAGAAATTTAGTGATAAAAACTGAATTGAGAATCAACATGTGGGAACTAGCCTCTTTTCAAAATCCTACATCAAAGCTCGGGTTTTTCCTTTCTTTTATTATTCTCTGTGCAGCATGATAAATAGGGTAATATCTATGACATCAGGCTCCTCTGGGAAGGATTCCCCTATGTAAGGCAGTCGCAAGTCAAGAAGAAATCCCGGAGAATGTTTGAGTGATGTGTTTTAAATGCTGTCAACACTGCAGCATGATCATTTAGCAATGGCCAGAATTTCTGTCATCAACAACTGGAATTTGAAATCTGCATGTGGTAACTAGCCTCTTTTCAAAATAAAAAGTTGTTCGGATTTCATTTATTTTCAATGTAAACTACGTAACTGACCCCCGTGATATATACAACTCGCGAGTAATCACGACAAGACAGAAAACAGTGTAAACATTCGATTTCTCTCCATGTATTTTTTATCTGTTAGTAAATATGCAGCAAAGTTGGGAAATTGTACGAACAATACTTCGGAAACTGAGTTACTACTCAGCTTCGATTTATGATCCTAGTCAATAATTTTTCTTAGCTCAATGCAATCCAATGATTCTCCAATAACTATAATAGTCAACGAACCCCCTCCATCGATCACAGCATATAGACATACGTAATTTTATATGCTCCTTTCAATGTAAAAGTAAATGTACACCGGTAACCAGCAGTGAGCAAATCTACGCGGCCATTTTCAAACCAACAAACTTGTTTAGAAGTAATTGTGACTTCTGGGTCCAGTTTCATTTTCTTGTGGTTTAAATGGTGAGAAAATTGGTCGGCAACATAATAGTTGTTACCAAATCGAATATTATGGCCCTTAATACTGCAATTTTATCTCAAATAAGGTGAATCATGGCAGTAAAATCCTATCCACAGTAGCAGCTGTAGTGAGCGGCATGAAACGTATGTCTTCTGCTGCTTTTTATGCTTTCTTTACCAAAACAGTGTTTCTTTTCCACTTGAGTACTTTCCGAACATTCAAGTTAACTAATTTTTAAGCCAGGCCATATTGATGTTGTAGCCATGCAATCTGCAAACTAGGTACCGGCATCACACAATTTTCAAACCAAATACAGCAAAAAGTACAGTGGAGTATCAAGATTTTCGAAACAGTGGGGAAATATGAGTATTTTCTAAACTATCAACAGGGTACCAAAACAATTTGGGGGACAAAACCTCACTTGATACCCACAATAGTTGGACAAAAAGAAGGTAATCGAAATAATTACTTCAAACAGACAATCGCCATTTTCAATACCGATGTAGGATTGTTCAGTCTTTGAGCAGCTGACAATTCGCGCCGTTTTTTGCGTAATGTCAAAATTTCTGTGCTTCAGAAAAGAAAGTGATCACAGTCACCTTACCTTAAATTTGTGATCATGTATATGCAAAAACTCCTAAAATTATCAAACGTCCTAATTGAAGTGTATTAGAGACATACATGAACTGGGAGTGAATGTTTCAAAGACTACATCATCTAAATGGCTTCGAATATGGACGGGCAAGTGTGAAGCAACTAGTATTTATAAGGTTACTAGAAAGACTGACTACAACCATGCAAAATATGGATGAAAAAAACAAACCTCCATTGGTTGGTGGTATATCTTCATAGGACCAAAATTGATTTCATGTTTTTTGCCCTAAAAATTTGAAGGTAAAAATGGTGGAATCAGCTTGAAAAATCGAAAGACCAGCGACAATCTGATAAAGCAACAAAGGCAAAGATCAAGAATGCTTTTGCAGATGTCCCTGTAATGAAATGCAAGGTGAACCGATGGAAAAAGTAACCAGTTACAAGCAAGATGAGAACTCAGTGAAAGTTGATATTTAACATAAATTACTGTAACAAGTGATAGGCAATATTCCCTGTAAGCGGACGATTGGTGTAGGGCAAATAAAGGGCAAAATGCAGCAAAGGAGAGCTGGTTTTGCCTGATCCAACTGACCTTTTCCATGCCGAATTGTAATTCCTGAGTTTGTGTCTCGGCCTCAGTCCAAGCACCTCGAGTGGAAGAATTGCTCCCTCGACTTTTCTCTGATCTTGAAATTCGCACTTCAGCAGGTAATGCTTCTTGATGATTCGATGCAGAAATGTGACTAACAACTTCAGATATACTAAGAGAAGTAGTTCTTGAATTCTTGACGGCCCTGATATTACTTGTAGCTCCAGCTGGCGATTCTCGAATGTCGTCCCTACAGTACACAACTCCTGTGCTTTGTGAGACGTGGATACTGGGAGCACAGCCCATGAGGGCACGTTACATTGGGACAAAATTGAAGAGCCAATTTCACTCCTTCACACGATGAATTAGCTTTCCAATGAGTATACAACTACCTGGACTTCCTATGGAATTGTAAAAAGTATCTCACACTGCTTGGCTAAAACAAATCACAGCGGCAGTTTCCATCATGGATGACCCGGTTTTCGTGAACTGGTACTTTCCAATCAAAATAGTAATCCGCAATCGTAACGATCATGGACGACCAAAAGAGCAGGCTTCCATGTTACAACTCTCGACACAACTGCTGCAATTGACTTAAAAAACTTTCCCGTCCATGGTGTATAAACAAGTGGCACACAATTCCAACGTTCAACTCAGGAAACGCTAATTCCTGAATTGGAACGTGGATCTTCCCGTCCCTTTTTCAGGTCATTTATCCAACACACTTTGGGCAGTGAAATTCGGAAAAGTTGATCGCTAGCAGATCTTTAGCAGCACTCTGATCTTTGACGCACCAGTTATTACGCAGATGAAATACAACCACTTGATTGGTTCTTAGAACAAAAGAGCAATTAGCTTGATTCTAGCTTTCCAGGCTTCCATTTTGCCTCTTGACTGAAATGCTACACGCACTTTTTGTAAGAAAATGCTTCTGATGAAAGTACGTTTTCGGGTGGGCGAAATGTTTGATAAACAATTATAAATCTGGTAAGTTAGTAAACGAGTCATAAATGAAAGGAAGAGCTTGTACTACTTAAGTAATGATATATACCGATTCAATTTTTCCACCACGAGTTTTCTGATATCAAAGGAGGCAAAGAACTGAACAGAAAAGGTGGAAGTTTTGTTGCGCTGTCATACCGTTTTAGAAAAGGAATATAATATAGTTTAAAAGAAATCGGTAATGCGATAGAAACTATTTCGATCTGAGGGTATGTAGTAGAAGAGCAGTTTGGACCTGTTCCATCCTTTATATGATAAATGGTGATCGTATATTTGTAGGGAAATTGTTAAGTTTGTAACACAATCTGTCTTATAACAATGCCTGTCAATAAAAGCTTAATGAACCTAACTACTATAGCCTACTTCAAGCAGATACAAAAAGGAGCCTCTAATGATGAGCAAGCACGAAGATACCCAAATTTCTTGGAGTAGAGGGAGGGGCAAGAAACTAAAGGGGTATGGATTAATTTTTATTCCTTTTTAGTCTAAATAATAAAAAGTATTTCTATACATATTTAAAGAAAGGCTACGTATCATAAAAGAGCATATAATCAAAAAATTTAAATGACCTCTACGAGCCAATACAACAATGCACAGCGGGGGCACGGGCAAAGTAATTATCTGGGACATTGACTACTCATCCCCCTTGGTTTCAGTCTTGCACTGAGCTGAAGGCATGGGTAAATAGTGTAAATAGGGCAAATAATGCGGGTCTATGACCAGTTTTGATAAATGTGAGTTCCTGCTCAAAGCGGAAACAACGGAAATTAGAGAGGGGTTAAGTGGGGTTTTCTTATAGATATGCTCCTGGGCAACTGTGATCTTCGACTCATTGTCTGATTTGTACGAACATTCTGGGACATAAACATGACCTTTTCCTTTTGTCTATGATATTCATTTTATCCAGCTGCCAATTATTTAGTGAAGCGGCGCCTGATCTGAGGGACCAGTTGGTTTATACCGCCCTCATTCTTCCTTACGCAAGGTTCATATTGAGTGTTGGTTGATATAGAACCGATACTCTCATGATTCGTAAAGTGTGTCCGTTTTCATACATTTCACGCACTGTTTACTAGTATTACTGGCTTTTGTACTGCGGTATAAAAATTTATTGGACCGAAGTCACATAAATCTACCCGCCATCCCAACTTTAGGTGATAAATAGATGGGTGGGACCGTGTCACATCACCGATTGCAAGTATAGAGAATTATAAACTTACTGGGGTGTCTGATGTCATGGGCGAGAGTACAGCCCCCCCTTTCTAGTGATACACTAACAACTATTTAAACCCTAAATGTTTAAAATATTTATTTCAGAATCTCGTCTTACAAATGAAATTATTTGCAGCCTTTAGTTAGATAACCAATTTATTTCGATATATTTTTGCAATTTCCTTTCAACGCCACGTTTAATGTATGGCTACAACTATGTTTCAACCGGTCTTAAGGGATGTTTCCTCAAACTTAAGTACCTTTTGGTGGAGAAATGAAAATCGAAGGTTGGTGAATTCCAAATTTCCTCGTTCATGTATAAGAAGGACATCCTTTTCTTTGATATCGTGGGCAGGAATGGAGGCCACCCACTACTCCTTCTACGTCAATTTAGTAGATATATCCTTATATGTATCCGAGTCTAAGATCCCTATATATATTCATTCTTGGCGCATGGTTTAACAGATGAGGGGTGTTCACATCCCAATTATCCTTATTTGCTCTTAATTCTTAAACGGTTCTTTGTAGGTTAAGGGAGCCGTAGCCTGAACTAAGAATTGGAGGGTTATGCTGAGTTTTGTAGGGACTTGGGTGGGGTGGGGTGGGGGTGTAAATGTGATTGGTAGCATAGCCTTCAATAGGCCCAAGTGACTACCTGCATGAGTCAAAACAATGCCCCCTTGTACGCCACTATAAGCTTGGTCTCTGTCTCAATTGTGTAACCAGCAGTTCCCAGAGGTCGATTTGAACTTTCAGGACTGCTACTGTGGTCAGGTTGCTAATTTGACCAAACTGAGCCCTCGGTCCGAAGCAACTAGGAGTGTTTCACACTAAACGAAGCCCTCAGCAATTAGATATACAGTATCAGCTCTCTTAAACTATTTACTGAATTGACTTTATCAAATATTTCAGCGCTGGAATACGAATATATACAACAAAAACAAGTGGAAGGAAACGGAGCCTGTTTCGTTCAATATTTTTAAACGTATTCAAGCCTGTTGATGCTTACAGGTAGGGTAGCCTACTTATAAACAAAAACAGCAGTGTACTCTTCACAAGCGAAATTTCTTGTGCAAAAGTGAGTGCGCTGAAACTTTTTTGTAAACTAAGAGAAGTGTGAACTTCTGCGGCTTGTTGATTTTGTACGCCATAAAGACCTGCAACTGTGCGTTTACGTAATAATCTGATAATTGTGATAGACTTCAATAGCTTTGAGCTCGTACGTAAGTGGTTGCTCGAGAACACGAAAAAACTTCTGTTAAACCAACTTGGCGCGCAGATGGCTGAGAAGTCTCCACCACATGATACAAAACACAGAACAAATGGCAAAAGTTAACTCAATTAGAAAATGACATCTTCAACGTCTCAACGAAGCTACAAATTGTTTGTCATTGTTTAGAGAGGGAAAAGAAAACAACGCTGATAGACCCGAGTTAGAATAACTACTAATAATGAAGAAACAATACGAAACCAAATGGACTTCCATTATCGATCGCCAATGAAGGATATTATGCAAAAGAAGTGCTTGATATCGTGTTATTAACTCAACTGTTTTAACGGTAATTGCCCTCCTTCGTCGCCATTATCATATTTGTTCTCTTTCAACTCGTCATTTACATTATTATGAAAAATACGTTAATTCATATTAACCGTCCTTATCAGAGAATGTTCTCCATTGTTTTGTTTTGTATTTTATGATCATTTACCATTTCCTTCATAGTTTCATACTGCGTTAGTACTCCCAATTACATCTCATTGTTTCCTATTGTGGTGCAAGGCAAGATGCAGCCAAGGTTGCATATATTCAGCCTTCCATTTCGATTACGTTTCCATAGCTAGAGAATGTCAGATACCATAGTATCTCGATATGAGGAATGAGGCAATAAAAGTAGTGGTAGTAGTAGTAGGAGGAGGAGGAGGAGGAGTAGTAGGAGTAGTAGGAGGAGTAGGAGGAGTAGTAGTAGTAGGAGTAGGAGTAGGAGTAGGAGTAGTAGTAGTAGTAGTAGTAGTAGTAGTAGTAGTAGTAGCAGTAGTATTAGTAGTGGTAATAGTAGTAGTAGTAGCAGTAGTAGTAGTAGTTGTAATAGTAGCAGTAGTAGTAGTACTAGCAGTAGTACTATTAGTAGTACTTGTAGTTGTTGTATCAGTAGTAGTAGTAATAGTAGTAGTAGCTGTTGTCGTACCACTACTAGTGGTAGTAGTTATAGTAGTTGTAGTTGTATTTGTTGTTGCTTTTGTCGTAGTAGTAGTAATAGTAGTAGTAGTAGTAGTAGTAGTAGTAGTAGTAGTAGTAGTAGTAGTTGTTGTTGTTGTTGTTGTTGTCGCACTACTACCAGTAGTAGTGGTGGTGGTAGGAGTATTAGTAGTTGTTGTCGTAGTAGTAGTAGTAGTAGTAGTAGTAGTAGTAGTAGCAGTAGTAGTGGTGGTGGTGGTGATGGTGGTGGTGGTATTAGTAGTGGTGGTGTTGATGGTAGTAGTAGTAGTGGCGGTAGTAGTAGTAAAAGCTGCTCCAGAAGTACAGTGTACTCCTGATAATTCGAACCTCCAAATTTCAGTGTAAGATGGACTTTTGTGAAGTCATCTGATCAGCAAATAGTGGCTGCAAAAATTTTAGTACTAATTTACAGCAGTTTGAGTAGTTTATTAAATCAAATCCGCAATTTTACCCCCAACGTTTCGTATTTGCGCAATTTGGGGACCCAAATCGTATACGGTCAAGCATTAAGTATATTAGGCAACATAACTTTGCGTTTCTAACAGTGCCAATAACGATAACTTTAGAATTTGTTCCCAGTCCAGCCCTGATTCTTCTATCTTATAGAATATTATCGTCTACATGTCGATATACGACAAGGGAAACTTAAATCTTCGTAGCAGACATTTGCTTTGATCATCGCTTAGAAACTGACCTTGCTGAGTCCTTTTAACCTGAGTAACAAAAATCGTTTCTATTCATGTTCTTGGAAGATCCCAAAATAACAAGTAAGCAAAAAAAGCACCATTGAGAGCAATGAGAACACCAGTGGGCTAACAGAGCAGGCCTCGCACACAGTGTAACTAGCACGATGAATCCTTCTATGTTTGAGAATGCTTTGGATTGCTGACAATATTATTGCATTTTTGACGAGAAATACTGAACGCATCCGTGGAAAATCCTGTTCTTTCTGGTGGATGTGCCTTAAATGAAGTAGATATTTTGAGGAAGCGTGTGCCAAGGCGATAGCCTGTCGGCTCTTCCGTTCATTTTACACATGATTCCACAGCTGATAGTTAAGAGCAAAACTGAAGTAAGTTATGAAAAATATTGGAAAGAGTTCAGGACAATCACCTGCTGTTTATGGATCATCTAAAATATCTAGGGAAAACTAAAATTAAAATGATATCCACGAGAAAATAGTTGACATTATCATCAAGGGTATGGAAATGAAATTGGAAATCAAAAAGTGCGATACACTGGTTTTACATCAAGGGAAAGGAAAGATAAACTATAGCTACCTGACGGACGCTGTAGAGACACCCAGGGGTACTAGAATTTGACAGACACAGAAAAGCTAAAACGAAAGAAACCTTTAATAAGACTCTTCTTACACTAGATGATAATGCCTCTGATTGAAATTAAGACTTAATGGAGGTAACGTGAGTGCAATTAGTACTTGGGGTTTACAAGAATTAGGACATGGGGCCGCTGAATAGGAGGGCAATATAGACGAGGGTGAGGAGCTCAATAGAAAGACGGTAAAGAAATTCACCACGCGTGGATCATGAAATATCAATGATGATATAAACAAATTTTATACAATAAGAAAGGATGGTGGTGGAATATTGGTGTTTTGTCCAGATTGAAATAGGTGTGAAGAAAAAAGCAGACTGTTCAACCGTCCCGATCTTGCTGGCGTGGTCCCACTCCCGAAGAATTTTCCCCGTGTCCCAACAACTTATAATGTTGGAAGTCTAAGTCACCTTGAGGCATTAGGAAATTAAATACATAATTTTCTTTCTCGCTTGTGCTTAAGAAAAAGAAAAAATTGGCCATTTTTAAGAAAGATAGCGTCAACACGACACCTTCGGTGACATGTATATAAAGATGATACCCTTTTTTCTAGGGAACTCGTCTAGAAATTTAATTGTTTTGAAGTTTAGAATGAATTGGCGATGAGTTTTTAACTTCAAATTATCACTGCAGCTACTGTGGCAATACAGAAAATATCATTTTGACAATCAAAATTCAAGTTAAAATGATTCCCGTGGGTATGCCGCTAATTCCTAGGAAAGTCCCCAGCTTAGATCCTTGGCAAGTTCCCGATCAAACGCCCCGACGAGGTTTGGCTAGAAGATTGCACAGTCTGAAAATAGACTAGAGCATTAGGTAATGAACAGAGATAAAGAATTCCCAACAGCTGTAGATTCATAAAGTGTAATTGATGCAAAGAACAGGTACGATAAAGAAAATTCAAGATGGGTTCAAAAGCCAAACGGACAATGAGATGGAATGGCAAGAGAATGCATGGGGAACCTCTAAAGTCATAAAAAGGAGGGTCAGTGGAAAACGTTGATGTTGAAAATAAATGAGTATGGTTACGAAAAGTTGAATTGAAATAGAAGCACAGACTTTGACACTTGCAGGACAGGAACAGGCTCTACACACTAACTATATAAAACCCCATTTTGACCTCTCATTTGAGCAATCTTTTTACAGAGTGCTGCAAAGTGGTATGATCAACAGTAACTCGCGTTGCACAAAGGTAGGAGATTTGAAAAGAACAATATGTTACCAACGGGCATCTAACACATGACCTACACTATCGCGGCGTATGCTCTACCAACTGAGCTAGATGACCTACGACGTTAACATACTGCAATTCTAGTTCCCCCATTAACTCCCAATCATCCACCGGTGTATATCGACATCTAGCTCAACGCAATTGGAGACCAACCTCTCTGCGCCATGCGATTTGACGAAGGAAGGACTGCCATCCGACTCGTCGAAGGCCATTAAAAGGTAATAGAGGAAAAGGCATGACAATGTTGCGAAGATCATATACTAAGAAATTTGTGAGAAGTATGGTTTTTAAGGGGACGATAAATAGTTCAAGTACCAACCTAAGTTGTAGTTAGAGAATCACTAAGTAAAGGGGCTTTAAAGGTTTCACCACTAAATGCAATTGATATCTGCTAGAAGGTTGATACTTTCGTTCTTTACAAGGTGAATAAGCATTTGCTGTTGATAAATATCGTTGTGCAGGGAGATGCCAATGTCTTGGAAGAGGAGGATGATAAGGTTGATAGGTAACAAGCTCTGGAATATGAAGCCAGAAGAATTTGTTAAAAGGGGAACATAGATGTTGTCCCGATTGTAGTTAGTGTT
>JAAAKM020000458.1:11349-24735 GCA_010016025.2 Alatinidae sp. Z8VKAUB7J3
TATGGTCGTCATACTAGAAGAATGACCCAGCTCTAAGTGACAGAATTAGAAAAATTGTATATTCTGATAATATCTGCCATTTAAATACTTCAATAGAAAACTAAGAGCAATTTATAGGACACAACATTTTTGATATTTTAATGACATTAGATTGGTTTACGTGCTTTGATTTTCATCTCCCGTAGTTTGTATCACGTTCACCAAAACTGTAGCACATTGGGGATCGTGTAAAAACCTGTTGAATTATTTGAGTGAGATGAGAACCCAGCTTTGGGCATATCTAGTATTCTGTGTATCACATTTTATTGTTTCTCCTCTTGGTTACAATCTCAATTCCCTTAACAGCAGTTTGGAGTTGTCTTAAAAGGGAACAGCTGGTAGTGCAGCCGTTGTTACTTAACTTGGAAATCAGGATCGATCGACTTGCACCGTCGAGACAGAAAGTTAAAATCGTAATGAATCCCACATTAGTACATGTATTTAGGATTTCAGTTGTTTTTAAATAGTGTTTAGGAACTGGTACCTGCTGAACATGCAGTGCTACTCAGGAAGGTGATTATCGGCAAACAGAGTATGACCAAATGAGATTTAAAGCAATGATGTGGTGTCATTGATGTCAACAAAGTCAGTCCTATTGGCTCCTTGTTAATTGAAGATGTCATCTAAGCCGTCTGAGTCATCTTGTACTCTAACCCACTCCTTGAATAAGGGCAGTGACTTTTACTTGCCTACCTGATGCTACATCAGCGACCATGTGATGCCATTCGCGAAATACGTATTAACAGTGTGTGGGTGTTATTGTACGAAAAATGGACACCAGTTGATACGAGATAAGGCTTGTGGTAGAATTCATCGTTCCCAACAGCGGCCTAATTAAAGTTAAAGAACTCTTATTTGCTCGGATTATATTCCATCTTTGTCTTACAAAACCGAAATACCATAATATTATTTTTGACAAAAAAATCAGAGAGTTTGAAGATTGCAAGACATGTTGATAAACATTCAAGCTGTGGTGCCAAGGAAAGTCTGTTTCAATGGATTATCCGTGCTGTCACTTTAATGGCTTTCCTTTCAATAAATTTCACGTGTAATTAGGCGAGAAAAACGCACCATTTTTGTCGTTGTAAGGACAGCAAAGGCATCCTTGCACGTACTTTGTTTAATGACTAATGCTCTGTCTAAGGCTTTCTAATACAAGTGGATTAAAACACATTTGTAGACAAAGTGAGAGATGAGGAATAACAGAGGGGATCAACCAGGAAACAGATGGGTTACAATGGGAAAGCGTCAAACTAATGTAATGGTATATTATGGATCACAGGGAGCCACTCATTCTGACCTTGTCACGTTCATCAAACGTTAGATATACAAAACTGTAGTCAGTGCTTGAAGCTTTCCAGGTGACACATTTAAAAGTCCATGTTCTGAAATATACAAGGTTATTGCTACTAAACACTTTGTCAATATGAACATAGTAATGAGTAACTGAACGAGTAACATTCCAAGAACATTTTCTCTCGTTAGAGATGATATTTACGCCCATCCTAAACAACCACTTGTAAATACTTTGCGAAATAGTTAAATAGTTATAGCTAATATGGGTTTACTAGGATTTACTCTGACTGAACAAAAAGATCCACTTAACTATGGTCTGACAAAGTATGCAGCTCCTAATCTGTCTCTCCTATGTAACAAAACAATTCGGGGCTTTTAATGGGTGGGTTCACTGTAATTAAAAATGTTCTGCTGGCCAATCATCTCTTCTTTTAAAAGAACATATTAGATTTTTAAACCCAAATTTTCTGGCCATAACTTAAACAATCATTTTGTTTTTTTGATAAATTTATCAAAAGATGTTAGTTCTGTTTACACGAATCTTATTAGAAATAAATATTTTGCCCTTTTATTGGTGAAGATATAATCTACTTGTATAACATTATAAGATAACAATACACATGCACTACATTTGTAAATCAATATCCGTGAGTTATCAAAGATTACTTTGGCATTTACAAGTAAGAAATCTTATGGTTATATAAAATAAAGCCTTACAATAATTTCGGAATAACTTTTTTTCTCTAAACCTTGAGGTTCTAATGGGAGGTCTTTATCTGTACAATGAAATTAAGATTATTTCAGTGGCCCATCATGCGGAGAATACAAGCGTGTATGTGTAATTCCAAACCTTCTATTCCCTAATGGCCTTCATCCCACTGAGGGCATTATCTTTCGAAGAATCAGGAAGTTTTTCTCTGCTGTTCAAGCACTCTATCTAAAAGTTTGATTCATTCGAAGTGAGGAACCCAAATACATGTTTGATCAACGAAATGTTGTTAAATTTCGTCGCCATATTAAAATGAAGATGCGTAGTAAAGGAATTGAACAGTCGTTTGGCAGCCTCTTTTTCGACAGAATATGCTGAGCTGCTGTATTACTTTCCAACCAACAGGAGGCTTAGCTTTCTGCAAACTGCTACTCTTGGTATTATTGTGGAAGATGATGAGAAAAAACTACAGGATGGAAAATTGTTCCAAAATCAAAGAGGAGCAGTCGTCTCAAGTTGGAATTGAGTCTGAGAAAGCTATAACGTTTAGTTAAATTGAACATTTGAGAGAGTAATAATTATACCCCGTGAAAAAATTATTACTTGATGTTGAAACAAGTGATTGTTTAATTAATTATTTTAACGGGTGAGGAGTGGCTTCACGTTTAAATTACTAAGATTAGTAAACAAAAGCTACCTCTTTTCTTAAAAAAGTTCGTTTCATTAACGGGAAGTCGTATCAGGTGTGAGAATGAACAAACAAAATTGGGTCAAGTGAAAAGTTCGGTCAATATCGCAAGCTGGTCTGAGATAGTAATATCACTTATGTCTCGCCCATTCTCTTAAATGTGACACCTTTTCTGTCTTCCCTCTCCCTTTGCTGGAAATGGGTGTGAAAAGTATATTTATCAAGGGAAGGGCGATTCTTTGCACTATGATTCCAGTTGCTTAAAGGAAGACCAACAAGGACTCAAACTAGGAATTGTATTTGAAAGCGTCTCGCTTCCAACACCTGGATCTAGTAACTTGTTGGAAAGCCAATGTAAGTTAGGACGCCTTTGCAATGAAAGTTTTTAGTTTTAAGGTGGATCCAGAATTTCAGTAAATTTCCAATTATTACAAGTTTGTAACATGTTACCAGGTCTTAACAGTTATTACAAGTTCGAAAAGGTTTTGAAAGATTCCAGTAGCGGATGGGAATTTGTTGACGTGGGAAATTTGTGACTTATAGCTCGTCTTTAAGATCTTTTCATCGAAAGCAGAATGTAATAGTTTTAAGGTTGAAACACAATGAGTAATACACAAGTACATCATTTTGTCCTTATCAAAATGGGAAGTCATCTAATAAACTTGAAAGTATACTAGGTACATTCACCAATGGTTATAGTTATTGGAATTTCTCTTCCATCGTTTAACTACATTCAATTTAGCAATCTTTGTACTGGAACGCGTTGACACCTCAACAAATGTGATTCTTGCATGTTACTGTGAGACATGATCCTAAACATTGACATAGTTGCTATCAACAGTCTTGCCACATTCTTATCACCCTTTGCCTGCATCTCACTTTTAATGTTTCTTCTCATCAAAGAGGTGCTTGTTAGAGAGAGTGGTCGAGAAGAGAGCATGGTTTCTTTCAATTCTGAAAATAAAGTTTCTCCTAAGTTGTATTTGCACAAACCTCAAACCTTGTTCTTTGAATAGACTGTTTGTTTGCGTATGGTTGGAGTCGCCACATGGCAAGGATTCCATGCTACGTTATTCACTCACTATCCACCCTTATGCTGTAGATAGGCTAGCAACCAGGGACGGGTGCAGGCAGTAACAATGAATGTCTTCCCTTGTGTTTTTGACGATTTCATTATCACATAATTAGTACAATAATTATTTACGAAGAAACCAAAACATTATTTTATTATTTGATAGTATTGGAAACTTTTTACAAGGTTTTATGAAATTATATAACTTTTATATGATTGTTCTAATATTATTATTTATCTTTCTAAGATTAACAATAAATTGAGATTTAATAACTATTACTGCAATTTCTAACATTTAATAATTTGTTAGAGCCAGATGGAAACAAATGCTGACTGTCACAGCGACCCCACTCGAAGCTAGTAGGACGATAATAATAATAATAGTTTCTTAACGTCCAATTTCAAAATGATCTTTACTCTAGCGCTGATCCCTTAGTACATGCACGAATTCAATAAACGTTATTCGCGTTGCTTCATTAAACTACGAGAGTTGCCCCTTTATCGTCCTGGTTTTCCACTCGATTCTCACTTCAAAGCCTTAATTAGTTATATTGTCAACCAAATCTTCCATGGATCTGTATGTTTCAGAAATGGGGCAACGACGTCCGAGAGGTAATAGGTACATGAAGTTACCCAAATATGATGATGCAGTGCTATGGTTCTCTTGTTCTCTTGGTAAATATTGGAGCGGGTAAATAATAATCAATTGTGTCTCGTATAATAATTAAGCTAATGTTCAAAAAACACATACCTTTATACATAGATTGCTTAGATACTAAAAAGAAATGAGTCTGAAATGGTTTTGATAAAGAAAGAGAGAGATGGAGGGTAGGCATATTTAAAAGGAAAGTCTCACAGAGCGTTTGTAGAGCCATTAAAGTATTCTTATCATTTAAAAAAGTCTTATTTATCATTATGGTTTATGAAAAACAGAATAGGAAAGACCCCCAAAATAACATGGTTGAAACCATTGGGAGCTGTCAATTTCAAAGGCAAAAATATCACCTTCGACCCCCATCGATGTTTTTCCCGCTGTTCCATAAACCCTGGCCTAATTTATACTAATTTATCCTGCAATATTCAAATAAAAGTCATCTGAATTATTAAGTGTAAAGGAGGCACTTTCTCATAGATTAAAATCGGATAACTTTCAAAACCATGTGTTGATCCTTACTGTGTGATTGATGCTTATCCTCACCAAAGCGATTCTGTGGCCCTGAGAACATTTATGTAGCTTAATGGAAATGAAGATAAAATGGTAGACAATAGTCTCTGACCTCAAACCTTCTCCAAGTGAAATTGTTTGGAAAGAAGCTGTACAATCAAAATTGTCACAGGAGTAAGAAATTAGTTTGCTTTATAAGTTGACATAGAAATATTATCAAGCTGACTTAATGGAAAGCGGCGGAAATGACTGGCTTACTCCTGTGATTATCCCTCGTGGCTTTGAATTTGAAATCCCATAGACCCAAGGATACACGATTGCTCTCTAAAAATAAGTACACCATTAGCATTCGAATTGTTGAAGGATTTGCTTTAGTATTATGCTGATTAGCTTTATCCGCAAATGTATCTTCTCTTATGTTATCATCTGATGTAGAGATTTAGAACTGTTTGCCTTTGACCGACTTTGACATGTGGAAATTCAATGCTGGCGATATTAAATTGACTCTCTTTCTCCCCAATGCCCAAAGGCTACGCTGCTGCTTACACGATACTGATATGAAACTGGGCCTGGGATTGTTCTCTCAGATAATGGAAAGCTTAAAGAATATCCTGGTAAGGTGATTAGAAATACACCGTATCAAATACCATTCCTGAGACATTGAAACAGAAGAAAGGCGATATTTGGGAAACCCAAGTAGTCATATATTGGAACTGGTGTTTACGTATCTTATTACTAAAAAGGTTCTGTCCAAATAAATTAAAGTTTGACCGTCAAAAGAGAAAATGAAATCTGAGAAATATCTTGTAGGTAACGGATGTAAGGAGACTAGACCCAGGTTCTTGATTTATGAGAAAGTAAAGTTAGAACAAGAGAAGCTAGATTTCAGAGTTAGGGTGCTTGATCGGATTGTAGAAAGGAAAGATAAGCTTCCTTTGAATGTTACTTAACAATAGTTAAGAACTCAGTTTCTCTCCTCATGTTCTATTGAGCGATGACAAACACAACGAAACCAGATCTGCCTCTTCTCAGTAGTTCTTCTCTTCACTGCGCATGCGCTTCCAAAATTATTAGAAAGAATACTTTATTGCAAATTTATTTGCTACGGGAGGACGTTTAACAAAATTTTGGCTTTCGTGCTAATATTTATTCAAGGAAAATGGAAATAATATCTGATTTGACCTCAAGTCAGAAACCTAACTTTCCCGCGGATCATAATATGGTCAAAATGCTTTGCAATGAAATAGAATCGATGTAAGTATCAAAAACCTACAACGTTTTCATTTTAGGGATAAAATTACCAAATTGAAATCCAAATACCAAAAACTACAAATGAATGTATTCTTTATCAATCGATTAGACTATATACCCTTAATATGTCATGGTATAGTTTTATTACAAATTGTAGAATTGGTGTCAAATCTTACTAAAATCATAGTTTCACATTTATTGAAAAACAACAAATGGTTTACAATTTTAAATACCCAAATCTGGTAGGCTACGACTATTGTTTAATAACGTCTAAACACTTTACCCTAAGTTGCTAAAAAATTTTCTGATTTTTCCTAACTTTTACTTTTTACTTTTGCAAATTTTAGGTCAAATAACTTGTCGTCATTGCCCGTGCAGAGGTAGCTCTTGCTGTCTTAAAAACATGAAACAGATAGGATACAACATGTAGTACAATTAGAGTTTCGTCACTTACATCCAATACATTGATATATAAGCCGTATAACTACGTTTTATGGTAGTTATACAAGTTGAAATAGCGGTGGATTTACTACTCTGGAGTGCCGAGTAAACGGGGGTCTGAATAAACAGGGGGATCATCATTATGGTCTAAAGTTAATAAACGGGGGGTCCACATAAACAGGGGTGGGTCTGAAATCTAGTCTCAGTTTCGTGAAAGTTTTAAATAAGGATGACACACATGAGGACAAAATTCGTACTAAATGACTAATTAGCAACTGTTTCAGGATCAAATGTGGCATGGGAAGCTATTCAAATGTTTTCAGACATTATTTTTATTTTGAGTACTTGGAAAATTCCTTGAAATGAATAAACGGGGGGTCCTAATAAGGAGTGAGAGGGTTTATAAATTTCAAAAAATTAATAAGCGGAGGGGTACGATTATTTGGCACTCGCGAGTAGGCCACCTACTACAGTCAACTCTGTCCAGTGAAGGAATTATTATCGGTCTGCAAGGGCTTAGTGATATAAAGATCTTGTTCAAAGATTTCACCATACCAAATACATTGGTGACGTCGTCTGAATTTCAACCCAATGTCGCGTTTCACAAGGGGTAAGGTTTTCAATCTATCATCTACTCGATCTGGTTAAAGCTAAAACAATGGTCTTATGTCTGGTGTATGTACTGTATGCATGCGCAATTAAGTATCACAAGATCTTACACAGTGTTGAAAAATCTACAGGGCCTTTTAACATAATGATGGAATCCAGTAAAAGTTGTGAATGAGTCTATCGCAGGATATATTTCTGAAGCCATTAGGATAGCCAATGTAATTAATTATTTTTTAATTCTCTTAATGTAAAAACGGTTCGTTAGTAACTTTATTGGCCTTTTTCGAACAT
Organism: Alatinidae sp. Z8VKAUB7J3; assembly: GCA_010016025.2. NCBI lineage: Eukaryota > Metazoa > Cnidaria > Cubozoa > Carybdeida > Alatinidae > Alatinidae sp. Z8VKAUB7J3. The sequence goes on from JAAAKM020000458.1 coordinate 18,911, forward strand.
ATCCCTTGTTTGATTGTTTTACATTCTTAAGTTTTGTCTTTTTCCCTTGGTGAGGATGTTTTGTCTTTTGTCTTAATAGTCAAAAGGGAATTGATTCAAAGTTGGATCATTGGGTGCTACGCATCCATAAAGACTCCCCAGATTTAGGTAGGAAATATAAGATATTGCGCATACTAGAGAAACTCACGAACTTGTGTTTTCAAAAGTTAAAGAAAGAACTGAAAGATAGGTTGGCTCTCCTGTACGTCATCACTGCCATCAACTGTGAAATCAACAAATGTGATCATGCTGCGAGAAAGGTTCAACTGAATTCAGTGAATGCCTTGCACTGTGCAGTGCATGACTAACTGATCAATAAAAATACTCACTTAGCAAACTCAGCACTTCATAGCAGTAATCACAAGGGCATTATTCGTATTTGTACATATACCTTTAAAACTCAATGACGTTAGTAAAAGTGAGAGGACGTAGCTGGCTTTGATCTGGTTCAGCAGGACATCATGGTTCCTTATGGGGATCGATGACGTCAATACCTATGTCATGATATTACTCTTGTAATGACGAAACAAAACTTTCCAAATATCTTCCTATGTTACATCATATTAATGCATTTAGTCTACATTTACTTGTACAGTCAATTCAAGTAATTGGATATTTGCAAGCCTTCCTCTGTTTATTCAATACTCCATGCATATTGATCAAGATACTGTCCACGATTGCATTACATATTAAAGCACAAGCTCCTTTTTCTGTTCTCGAAGTACAATCATTATGGTTTAAACTTTCCAGCATCCGCAAAAGAACTAATAAAGGTATCTTATATGGTTGACATCGGCATGAATATCTTGTAATCATTATATCAATTTCCAAGATCTAGGCGTTTTCACAGTCTCTCACTAATAGGATTGAAAGTTTAATCAAACGTATTTATTTATTTATTTTAAAATTTGTTGTCAGCCGACTACATGTCAATAAATTTATTTGGGGGTACTAATGGCATTTTATTTTGAAAAGTATTCGTTTATACAATTGGGAAAGTTCAATAGCAATTTCTCGTATTGACAATGCATGGTCCCATTGAATGCAAATTGTCTTTTGCTTTATGATAATGAGGTTACCTCGCCTCAAATTGTTGTCAAACAGATATCTCCTGTGACCACTGTCATCAAATGTCTTGTTATCTTCCATCTACATCCAGGAAACAAAGTCTATCGGAATGGAAAACAAATCAGTTCATGAGGTCGATGGTACGAATACAAGCGAAAATTCTTTTTTTAATCAATGATCCGTATCGAGCTAATTAAAAGAGATAAACAGTAAATATTATGAATACAAATTTATTATCCCCCTCAATTAGGAATAGTGTACAGTTTACCTAGAGTGCGGTGCTTTTGATGATGAAAACTGTAATTTCCTCGCAATTGAACTTGTCCATAATTCGTTTCGCAGCGTGTAATAAAACTCTGAAAATCTTGTATTTCTTTTATATGGTTCCGATGAAGATCTTACTGACAATGATGACGTACTGTAGGTCCATCCATTGTCAAGGATATTATCAGAACACAAAGCGGCTTGATTGATCTGCATTACGTTGTTACTAATAGGGAGTGCGCGCGGTTTCTTTGACTGACAATCTGTCAGCTGAAGAAAAGGAAACGACCGAGGAACAATTAACACTACCCAACGTCGCGCTTAAATTATGAGTGTAAAATTTAATAACTGCTCAACCACAGAGATAATCTAGATTGAATATAGGCCTGTCCTTCCACAGCGATGGATGAAACCTCATGCACTTCTTAAAAATGATAATCGGAATGGCACAGTGGAGATGCAAGCTGTTGGAGCGAACTTCGTTTTCCCTAATCGTTCTATTATGCAATTGTTTTTATTGAGTTTGAAAGAGATGAACAAACCAATGTATTTTAGAGACATTACATTTAATTATGTCCTTTCAAAACTGTGCTTAAGAATTGAATTCCCCAATTAATTTGATGGGTCCACGGGCTAGTCAACACAACTACTTTTAAGAATCACAGGTGATATTGTTGAGGACTAAGAATTTAAGACACTGATCATCGCTGCATTGGAATTTCTGTCTCAACCACTAGGCTGTAAACATCCTGTCGAGTACAATTATAAAGTATAGCAGAATGAACAATAAATATTTATAGAGTTCAACCCATCCAGTCTCTGTGAGGTGTACCTTTTCTCTACCAAACTCGCACTAGGCATGGATACACTGTTGCTGAAAACACTTCTTTCATTTGTTGCTTCCTTTGTCCAAATGTTCTTCTAGTCTGCATTGTGTTTCATGCGCTGATGTTACCAAAAGCTTTTCTTTCATAAGAAATGCTGTGATGCATTTATGTTTATTTGACCAAGGATATTTAGAGATAATAGTAAGATAATAGTAGCACAGGTCAGAACAAAGATTAATTCAATAAAATGGTGTTAACCTTTAAATCTTACTCTCTCTGTATCCAAAATGTTTTTGGGAAACCCAGGAATGTGAAGACAAAGAGGCTCAATGATCTTTTGTAATGATCCTTCCCAATAATAAACACACAGAAAAGACCAGTATAAGAACAAATTCATAAGAGCTTGCAATTTCTTGCATTCGACAGGTAAGAGATGATTATATGATATCATTATATGATATAGGATTAAGACGTTTCGAGGCTTGCAGGATAGAGCCTGCGGAAATCGAGATGTACCTGATACATTTAAGAAAAAGTTACTAATGCATTAAGTTAGGATAGATGATGTAAGCAAAGCACTTCTCCTGAACATGAAGATGTTGTTAAAGATACATATGTTTCACACTATTGGGAAGGTAAAGACTATTACTTGATCCAATCCTCCAATTATCCAGAACAAATGCTTTTAGAAAAAGACGCTTGTTACACTTTCAGTGCTTACTACTGGAAGCTAGATAGTAAGGAGATTGACAGAAAAGAGATTCACAGAAAAAGTGCAAAGATACAATGATCAGACTCAAAGATATCTGCCCCTTGTCAAGATGGTCACATTCAGTATCCAAAACAAATGACCGAGTAGGAAATGGCACTAAAATCATACCACGAGTAAATAGTATTCGTCAATATTTCAGTTCAAAAATTAGCTAGCATATTAAAATAACTATCGATGTTAGTAACCAGATGGTTTGTTATCCAATTTATATAATTTCATCCTGTTTACAGCTATATTGATATTTGATAAAATATTCTAATTAGAGGCAATAAATTAAACCACACCATTCTATCATTCATTGACTGACATAAAGAAGTAGCTGAGCAGCATACTTTTATGCATTTCACTTTTTGGCTTTTCTTGCAATTCAGCAAAAGCCGATTCTGAAAGACCTCGTTGATTAACAAATCACTCGTTTCGTAGCTGTACCCGGGTTTATGTACGTGCCAACAGAAGGCAGCTGGTACCAATAAAATTGACAGCATTCAGAAAATAAGAACAAAGTTAATTGGACGTTTGTAAAACGTCGGAAACCTATAGTACTTTATTGAGCATTATTAATGTAATTAGTAGTTTACTTGCAAGACTGCAAAAAAATCCGAATTCTTAGCAGCTTTTTCGTGCAACAATTCTCTGATAATTAGCATGCACTCAATCACCTTACTAGATTCAACATTTTAATCATGGCGGCATAAAATGTGTGGTTAGATCATCGATCTAATATGGCGGCCTCTTTGTAGCTCGGCGTGGTTGCTGCTTGATAGCTACAGCTTTCTTTGCTGATTTTTTCTCTAATAGTTTTGACAAAAGACCCCTGAGTTCAGGGATTGCGTTTGTTACTTATTTTCAGGCGTCTTTGCGAGAGGAAAAGTCAATCCCAACGAGGATAAGGAAAGCCGAAGGAGAAACAGATGGAAAGCTGTTATCCTTGATAATCCATATTAAGACAGCTTAGAGACAGAGGACAAGTATATTTACAGACGACTCGTTTAGAACTGTCCAGGGAAACACTGTGGTTGATAAATTGTCACACTTCAAACGCAAACTTATGCTCACTTATGAAGATGTAATGTAAGTGAAAACTACTAAAATACAAAGCTGTCATAACATTTGTCATAAACCTTATCATGGTAAGGTTTGCTCGATGGTCCTAACTGCACAAAGTAGATTCTTTTGAATTTACATCGTAATTTATTCCGAGTCCTCTGCTAGTGGCATGTCATGATAATTCTGACAGAGTTAACATACAATAAATTTTATACTACATTAAGGGTGGTTCCTGTGTCAGATCTGATGTTGTTATTTACGTCAATAGCGCCGTTGAAAGACAACATATAGAATATAAGGAAAGTGAAGTATCCCGGCAAATCGGAACGAGAATATTAGGCACATCAGTGGTATAATGGACGCTCCCAATCTTTGGCAATTAACTATTTCTTTACATTTATCGTTGGATATCAAATCCTATGATAAGTAATAAGTTGATAATCACTTAAATAGATGATCTTCTTTCTCTTTATTCATTTTTATCTAATAAGAAATTACCACTCTGACAATGTCAGGTCGTAGAATTCCTAAACGATCCATATACCATGTACAACAACAAGGAAGAAGGCCAAGAGGAGCCCACAGGGAAAAGCCATCAAATTGAATTTTAAAAAGTGCAAAATAGAAATAAACAAATGGGAAGAGGATGGTATAAGTAGACCTGCATAGAGGGCTTAGATCAGAAGAGGTACAGAAGCTTTAGAAGAAAGCGAGAGTTCTAAAGTTGAAGCAAACAATGCCAACAGAAAGGCTCAAGAAAATGATACACCACCTCCTTGTGATCAACGTTGCAAGTACTGTAGCAGGGTTTGAAGCCCTGTAATGAACTTATCATTAGTCTACGTGTAGGCAAATGGTTGGTGTTTTGAAGTGTTACTGTCATTGCCGCTTACGGTGAGCAATTATCACTACCTTTAAGTGATGTTGTGCAAACTTTACTAGTATTATAAACTTATGGAGGTCTGAGAGTGAAGAAACTCGATCCGTCTTTAATCAAGATGAATCTAAACTGTGCTAACAGAGTTTCTTTATTACTTGCTGTCCTGGTGGAGCATAAGCTTGTATAACTTGTCAGTGTTGATATTTCGTAATCATAAAGAATTTTTTTATCATTAAAACAGAGTGTAGTGACAGTTTTTTAACAAAACAATAACCTGGAGTGTCTTACATCAATCAAAGGAAGCATAACAATATAAAAGAAGAGAAAAGCAACAAATATCAGAAGCATTCATAATGAACAGATGACTTTAATTTGTTCTATAATTTAGGCTGTTGCTTTGTAACTGGTTCGCATAATATTAAAAGTCCAAAGTTGTATTTAGTTTGCATTTAATGGAGCATCATTATCAATGTTAACTTTTGTTGGGAAAAGTGTTTCTATCGGCCAAACTTAAAGTCGCTCATTGAGCAAGACCATTGGCAAATGAAATGCTTAGAGCAGTTCTGATCGTTTGAAAAAGCACGATATGTTATACAATATCTGCGCACGTATAAGAGAGATAAATTATAGGTTCTAAGTTTTGACAATGTTAATTGTCAGCTAACAATTTTTAGTAGCACATAACGCTACAGATTTTGTATTTTGCTACTCACGTGATTGTAAAACTCAGCAAAACATTTTAATAAACAAACCAGATTAAAATCATCACATAATAATGATAGTTACTCTATTAATGAGAAGAGAGGGTTTGAAATAATAAACGTCGAACAGATACTAAGGAAATAGAAAATATGTCAATATTTGGATGGGAACGCATTTTCTTTTTGTTGTTTACTAGGGTTCAGTTGGTAGAGCACACACTGTAAAT
>JAAAKM020000459.1:0-24723 GCA_010016025.2 Alatinidae sp. Z8VKAUB7J3
GTTGCTGTCCTCCCTCTACAAGTACTACCAATTAGAAATCTCTTTCTGTTCTACGACTTTCGTTGCTAGTGATTCGCACTTCCATGATTCCTCAAAAAATTATAGTATAGATCATCGGTTAAATTTACAACACTGAAATATACTCAGGTGATCTGACAACTGTCAAGTTAAGTAGTTCATGATAGTACTTGAACTAGTTGTCGACCTAAACACCTTTTACAAAAGACAACGAGTACAGCTTTTTCATTAAAACATCACAGAATATTTGGGTCTGAACCACAGTATTTCAACAGAACAATTTATTGCATATCGTAACCGCAAATCTCTTTAAACGACAAATAATTTCGACATTAAGCAACCAAAAATCGCAATGTTTAAATACATCTTTGCTTTTTTCAAAGTTCTTATAACAAACAATGCCTCACTCCTTTCACTCAGAAGTCAAGTTTCAATTAGTACCTTGCGTGAATACTGTCTTGTTACGCTTCTTGCAATAATTGCCGCGGTTTAATTGATGGTTTACAGACCAACATGTACTTAACATTAAGTTAATATACTATCGGCTTACCCCTCAATGACACTGTCCACTGACATGACGCGGCTCTTAACAAGGAAATGGATTAACTTCCCTACTTGTTTTCTTGCTTCACCCTTCGTCTCCAGGACATGATTGATGGCTTCGGACACAAATGCTGCTAGATACTGACCAGCATTGAGCTCTTTCACACATTGTGCAGCTTCCTAAAGGTAGAAAATAACATAACTAAATTAACAAAGACGATGCAACTTGTTGGCGAAACTCTTGTGGTCCGAGTGACTTGCTAACTATAGATAAATAAAGAAATCTTCGTTTCTTGATCTGCATCTCTCTTTCTTTGAGTGACCGAAAATCCACATGCAACACTTCTATATCTTGTTTGAAGTAAGGATGTTGTACCTACACTGGGTGGGTACTGTAGATCCTAGTACAAACACTTGGGCCGCATACGGTGGCTGTAAACACGCCAATGTCCTTTTGGACTCAGGACTACGAGGACAAGTCCAAAACGGTTGTGAGTAGAACTAAATCACAATTAAGATGCACAAAATAACAAATGCACACCAAAACCTGCACATCAATTGTGCAGAATAAATACATAGTTATGTTCAATAACCTTTTACCTCTCCATCGGAAAAAATATGAGCGAAAAGGTTACATATCATTAATAGTCATTTCTTACGGAATCATAATGGAATTTTACTACGTTAACTAACAAAAGCGAAGAATGTGAAAAAAATGCCACTCCTCACATTGGCATCTCTCGTATAAATGTATTCATCCACAGTCTGCTTTGCCTCCTTGCGTATTTTTTCCTTGATGCCATCAACATTTGGTGGAGGGGTTGGTGTTGGAGCTGGAGAATCCGATGGAGTTCTAGGACCAGAAGACGTCTGACTACTTTTGTCTTCCTCCAAACGCTAAACGAAAAAGAGAGGTGTATCATTTATGGAGGAAGTAACCTTTTTCGAAAATGTAATGGCAGGGTAGTAACAGCAGGGCAGCAACAGGAACTGTTCACGCTTTCAGATTTTTGCTGAATGGCAAAAGACGCAAACTGAGTAAAATATTGACATGAGAGTTGAAAAGAGACTTGGTACTTTTAGCAAGCGAAAAACACAACCTATGTGTGCACCTCAGCACGCTCACAATGTGAAAACTTGCTCCATTAACTACGAGCATTTTGTACTTAAGTGTATCACCGCAACGGTCACCTTTGCTGGGTGCATACCATGACATACCAAAGTACGGTTGTCTTCTGTACAAACGGCTTAGCAAATGTCAGTTTTGTGTTCATAACGGACTTAGCATTTTTTGGACGGTATGTGCAGCCAATGAAATGCTCGCAACATTATCCCTTACAAATAGAGCCGTGGGTGTACCACCACTTCAGCATGCTGCAAATCTACATTACATCATTGGTCGATAATACCACAAGACGATAGTACAACTGTCCACTTACCACAGAGGGCGAAGGTGTTCTCGAGGTTCTTGTATTTAGTTGGCGGGCCGCAGCTAAAGCTTTGTCCCTTTCACCTCTCCCGTCGGATTGAGTATCCCGCGAAAATCCACGTTGAGAAGGCACACTGCCTCTCGATTCCGGGATTCGCCTACTTCCTAGGCTCCTGCAACATAGTATTATAGAAACCAAATATTTATCGTTTAGGAGAACTGTTTAAAGAGAAGATATCAAGACACTGCCAATCTAAACAAACCTACGATAGGTAAAATGAACAACAAACAAGGCCTTACTTCCCACAAGTTTTTCTACTGATCTATTTACGGATCCATTGAGTTAAACAATCTACAATAACCTCTAAGTGCTACTCCATGACACAACGCGGGAACAAGAGAGCTCCTATTGGCTGAATATTAACTTTCTCTTACCATACTCTCCTTCTCTGCAGTTATAACTTGTTATTAGCAGCAACGACATTTAATGTGGCTACACTTGCGTCTGCAAATCAAACACAGCATATTCGTCAATACTTTGAGCCAGAATCTTAGGCACACTTAGAATTGTCTCAGGTCTATCAATCAAACGAATCCCATCTCCATATCTTCTGAACGCCACCCCTAGTGTCTACATACTATCGCTTAATGGAACTAACTATGTCATTGAGTCTATCATATAAGGTAAAGCGGCACCCGTATCTTGGCGGTGAAAAAGGTCAAGAACTTCAGACACTGATAGTGTACCTGAGTGCTCCTTTCCCTTTGGAATCGAATCCCCGAGACGACTGATCGGATAAAGCCGAAAATCTATTGTTTTCTTGTTTCTGATTATCCGCAGCAGCTGTCCTTGACAGACCCATACCAGCACCTCTTGCCCAAGAAGATCCAGTTCTGCCACCTGGTCCAAGCGAAATGGTTTCAGTATCCGTTCGCTGGATTAAAAAAGATTATTACATTAACTGTATTAAAACGAATCATGAAAGTTAAGTAACAACTCGAATAACAACACCTTCATACGTAACTCTTACAACACGATCTGTTCTATCGCCATTCAAATTTTATAACCTGGAGGATAAGTGACACGACTATACATGAAACAACAGGCTTCAAAATTCACACTTGCAAAACATACTTACTCAACAAAGTGGCATAATGCACAATACCTTCATGTTACTGCTTTAAAGTCAATTGTATTTCCAATGTATAAAATCGTCCAAAAAATCTAATCCACCAAGCGAGAAAGAAGAGAGGGTAGAAACAGCACTTACAGTGACCAACGGGCGCTTCTTTAATAAAAATTCCAAATTTAGATTACGTTTGGATTTCAAAAGTGACTTCGCAAGGAAGGAAGGAAGGAAGGAAGGAAGGAAGGAAGGAAGGAAGGAAGGAAGGAAGTAGATTAAGCATACTGTTAGAAAAATACTGACGTTCTACAAGTTTCAACAACTCAACTGCAGAGCAAAGGGCAATGCGTATTTTATACTAAAAAGATTCTAACCAAAAGCATAGCATGATACCTTTGTTAGACGCAACTTATTTGGATCCAGTTGTTGGGGTCTACTTTTGCCTGCTACAGTCCACCCATCTTCTGACGCTGCAACAGACGTTCGCACGTTTGGACTGTCTCTTCCACCTACAATGAAAAATTTGTCACCGTTAAGGCACGTTTACTTCAATGTAACTGCAGTAAAAAAAGGATGGGCAAACCGCAAATGGCCAATCCCGGCTAAGATTACCATAATGGACGGTAAGGGGGAAGAGAGAGTACGTTAACAACTGAATAGTGCCCAGTATTGATTGAATACACTTACCTTGTAACTTCCTTTGCCTGGCATCCTCTTGGATAGCTAATTGAACCTTCTGCTCCTTAATTTTTGCTTCTTCGTGGATCTGATCGATTGTTTTTGGGCCTTCCCCTTCTCTTCGCGGAACCCATTTGTTCCCCCTCAATTCAATTACGTCCTGCAGCATAAACTTTACTCGCGACGATAATTTTTTTTGTTTTGTCATCTTTTCCATTTGTTCAAAGTATTGCTTCATAAGAGGCTATGGCGGAATAGAACGCACATGTTAACTAAAACTATATTCTCACAAACCAAAAACCCATGAAGTATGAGGCTGAGAGTCATTTAACACATACAGAGGACTGAACTCACCTATTAAACATTGCAAAGAAACTACAAGAAATTAGAATAACATCCAAACTTGAAATATATAGTTTATTACCCGGTATGTGTTTCGGGACTTTCTGAAGTCTTTAGATCTGACAATACCCTATGCACGTCGAAATGATATTTTCCAAGTACAAGCAGTCGTAAAAAGCATTGCACCAAATCGTAAATGTAAAATAAAAAATACAAAGATGGGGTAAGCTTTGAATCTGGAAACTCAAAATGCTGAAACTGAAGGCAATCACACGAAGATAAGTTATTTACTGACGCATATTTGTAACAACTTGTAAGCACATCTGGGGTATAACGGTAAATTTGAAAAAGTGGTACGTGAAAGTCTTGTGTTCGTGGGCACATATCGATCGAGAATATACTTAGAAACTAGTATTTCCTTCGAATAAGTGGGAAATCCTGTGGACCTAGTACGGTTACGGAATCACCACAGAACTAAAGAAATTTGAATTCGTTATAAGTAAGAACGACAGATAGAGTGGCTGGTACCTTGGCTGCGTCGTGATCCAAATCCACACCAATAGTAGTTAACAGTTTGCAGAGGCATTCTGTTGAGTCCTCGTCACCACTTGTCAATAGCTTCATGATACAATCATGCATGATGGCTTCTTTTAACATCTAAGAAAAAGTTTAATGTGTAGTATATCAGAGTGCTGTCATGAATTGTACTTCTTCCTTGCGTGTGGATAAGTTAATACGCAAGTAAAATATCAGTTTGTATCCACGAGAAAGGCTAAAGCTTCAAAACCTAAACTACCAAAAACAAGGCTACTCAATTGGAGAATTGTAACTAGCATTTTGCTAGACGATCAGATTACGTACACAAAAATGCGTAAATTAATTCCGGTAAGAGTTTAGTAGTTTATGCCCAATGCATGTATCCGGCCCTTACAACGCAAGAAAATTAAATCAGTTGTACATGAAAATATGTAACCATCATACCCCACTAACGAGGTTCCGCTTTCACTACACGACCTTTTATCTAAAGCAATGATTAATTATACCTAACAAGCAATTTATACCACCGATTTTGGTTCGAATATTCTCATAAATTATTGCCAGGCAATTCTACACTTGTTGCATTGCTCTATGTGCAAACAATTATATGTTGCCTTATGCAATTACACAGCGCAATGTGCACCCATCATACTTAAATGGTACATGTCTCTGATGTATGATCTTAATTTAATTTCAAACTGCAAACTTTAGCTACGTTATTTTGACTAAGTTAATAACCTAGTACTTTGGGTGTAGTTTCTGTGGAAACTGTCTTAAGCATAGACAGGCTTGCCACAACAGCGACTACATTACCAATCTCGCGCAAAAACGAGGACCGGTTGGTACGTACATGTACGAACGTTAACTATGCACCACATATCAATTCTGCTACTGGCACTTAACGTCGGGGAAAGCGAGAAAGCCGGCACACTAGAACACATCAGTCAAATGCTTAATGACCAAATATGAAAGCTAAGCAAGAGACTTCCTTACACGGGCATAGGGTACAAAGACCACGGTGGCGTCGCGTCATGTGTACTGAAAAACAATGCGAAGGACGGCAGCCGCTTAACAACCCAACTGACTAACAAAGTTTCCAACAAACGTGTATACAAAGACTACAAATAATACCTCAGATTTTATTTCCTCTCTACAAAATGCCATACAAGTAACCTTTTCGTATTTTTAACAGTTGCAAGTGAAATAATACATATACTCACCTTCAGTTTAAAAAGTTCGCCAATAAATCGAATATTTCCCAAGGTTTTTCGTCTTTGCTTTTGCTCCTTCAGTGCCAGCTCCTCCATCCAAGCTTTCTTCTCTTCAGGCTAATTTTTGCCAGGATTACAATGAAAATTACTTTTATTACACTGAATGAGACTTGATTGTGCATAACTTTAACAACAGACAGTATCGTTTCCCTAGCAAATTAATTTCGCTGCAGATATAAAATTTCCAAACTGGAAACCAATATAAACTTACACGGTTCTACTTCCCCTTACAATATTAGTTTAAGCGTTGGAACCAAGGGTGAATGAGCCAACAAGGGAGAGATAACAATAGGGTGTCCTTCCTGTTTGTAAACGATTTCTAACTCAAGAAATAAGTTTGTATGCGCTTTAAATATTATTAATTTGCTTCGTAGACCAGCGGCGTAGACCAGCGTCTGTCACCGTGGCATTGTGGAACGTGACAATTAGACACTACTTCCATCATGACGTAGTGAAACGAGGAACAACAACATTTAATTAAATTGTTTCTCTCTAGTCCGATATTCCGAATAAATGCCTAATAAATTCTTGGATGAGGTTGGGCTTATCTTCGTAATAAGTAAATACAAAATAGCCCTTACACCAATAAATAGATAACACCAGCTGACTACTTGCGAGTGCAAAATGGGGTACAGCCTACAATGATACTATTCACTACTTAGTAAGCTGCTGTCCGGAATCCGGACACGAAACATACTAATTCAATCCGTTCAGCTAAAAACCCTGGCAATCAATGGAATTTTGACACTGAACTGTCCAAGTGAGTACCCTTAACTGGTCACCCAGTTATTTTCACTGACTTCAGTGAAATATGTCCTAGGATTACCGTGACTTGTCAGACACAAAAAGAGTTCCTACTAGTACTTATACCAAATTTGCAATTTCAATAGCATGACGACTAGCCAAGTAACCTTTTCAAACTCCTTTTCTTTATCTGCCATCAGGGTTTTCTCGTCTGCTTTTTCCTTCTCGAACTCTTTCTGGCATTTATTTAAAAGGATCTTACGGAAATCCGCAGACCAATCTTTTCCTTCCCCTGATCCTGATTGCTATAGAACGAAAGAAAACAAACAACAATAATTATCACTTTCATAATTCAAAGCTAAAGTAGTATGCTTAGCAAAAGTGGCCAAATCTTTGCTCAATAAAAAATCTCTTCATCTTCCTTCGGCCAGAGGGTGGCAAGTGGTGCTTTCTAGCAGCATGTTTTTGCACGACGACATAATGAATATATATCGTTTTCATTTTATTCCAAATGAGTACCAACTCTTCCAAATTCAAGCTGGCACGATCCTTATTGCTGGTGTATTGAATGGCCACCACATATGCAGACAATGCTAATTTAAAGTACGCAGTTACATTGCGAATCATTGTAACATGCTTTAAGATTGGCCACTAGATTCCCATAACAGAAGGTATCTGGGACTCTTAAGCCTTGCCATCTTATTGTTATTCAATTTATAAAAACCTGACTATTTTACACCAGCCGAACGCTAGTTTGAAAAATACTCCTGCACTAGGTACTTAATGATGAAAAGAGACCATTACCTGATTTGGCGCAAGAACCTTGCACATATTGGCATATGCAACACTAAATCCTGGCTCCGCAATAGCCTACAAATAAAAGAAGAAATACTTTCAAAATTAGTATATATGGATCATTCTGGGGAGACTAGAAGGCACTTCAGTGTCTATTCTCTGCTACATCACACATCTGACCTGTTGGTTTTATGTGCAACAGACAATACAGAAATAGAAAAATATCACCACCATGACCAACGTCCTCGTAGTATATGCTCTACCAACTGGGCTAGGCTACCTTTCATGCAAACATACACCATTTCTCTTGTCGATACATCAGCTCCCAATTTCTTGTTGATACATCGTTCACTCGTGGACATCCAGATCCAGCTCAACAAAATTGAAGGGCAGCCCCTTTGCACCATGACATAACATGGGAAGGACTGCTATCTGATAGACCTTATGGAGTTAATGGGGCAAGTAGTTAAATAAAGTGTGCAAGCAGATAACTACAGTTCTATTTCCGTCTACAGGTTTTACGTACTATATTGGTCAAAGCAGATACCGTTACATGTTGTTCCCACACATTACAATGACTGTTGTGTTCCATATTACTTCCATATTAGTCTTCAAACATACTGCCAAAAGTACACATCGTCGTCCTCCTCGTCGTAGTCGTCCTCGTCCACGACCATGCCGGCAGGTGTTGGCAATCATGGTCCCCCACAACGTCCAATTACGTGCAAAGTGTATTCTTCAGTTACTCTCCGAAGTTAGCCCATCTCCTGAAATTGTCAACCAAAGTAGCCCTCCGTTTACCCACACTTCTAGTCCCCTCTTTATATCCAGTAAACAATATGTTCTCTATCCCATCCGCCCAACATTCTCCAAAGAAGCCAAATTCTGCACTCGCTGGCTGCTTTTCCATCTTTGGTGTTATTGTCCACGCCTCACAGCCACGTAATTCTTCCGACCAAACATATGCCTTCCATATTCTGCATCGCTTTCCAAACATAATTATTCTATTCTTTAACACCCTCCCCATCCTTATAAAGTTCTGCTTTGCCTGCACTATTCTACGTCTTATGTCAGTATTCGATATACCATCCGATGTAAACCAGCTACCATGATGATCAAACCTTTTCAATTTACGCAACCGTTTTACTTCCTCTCTTCAATACACATTTACGAGTCACTTTCGCAACCGATATTACCATATTTTCTGTTTCCCTGCTATTTCACGTCAAACCTCTCTCTTCACACTCCTTTACCACAATATCCAAGTGCTCTTGGGGTTCCTGATAAGAGGTGGCAATTAGAACCGTATTGTCAGCATACTTCCAATCATCACTTCACCCCGTCTTAAAGATAACGCAAGATCTTCTCACTGTATAAAGTTAACAATTCTGGAGAAGCGTCACACCTTTCTCCAACTCCTCAGCTAATCGACTTCCAGTCTCCCAGATCTTGCTCAACTGGTATGGTAGCTTTCTGGTCCCAGGACATATTACGTTAAGGGTGGATGTCATTACAATCTTATATCTAACTCCTGCAGCACTTCTATAGGAGTATCATCATGGGTTTTTTTATTTACTTATAATGCTTAATAGGAAAAAAATTGCTGAATTAACCGAGACAAACTGTTTCAGTACTTACTTGTAAAACAACTTGCCAAAATAAAAACTATTTTTCCTAAACACTACGTATATGTGCAAAAACACCATAAAGATACCACATAAACTTTTAAAAAATCCACTATAAAAATTATCTTTTAGGACCTTTTTACATAATTTTAAAATTTTGCAATATTGCACAATATTTAAAAGCCATATATGACGTCACTGACATCAGATTACCTTTTTAAAAAAAATTGTACAAGTCCATCGCATTTCCCTGGATACTCATAATACTTATGCAAACACTATTTCTTTCAATAGATTCTCTAATCGTCATGGTCTGTGTACCGTTCTTACATTCCACGCTGCAATTCTAGCTATTTTACGATCGCTGACAGTAATGATTGGGTGGTGCCTGTCAACATGACCATCCCTACCCATTGAGATGCCAACATCAACCGATGTGCCCCCATTAATGCCATTAACACCTTTATCTTTCTTGTGCTTTATTGGCGGAAATATAGTGGTGGTTTGCCACTGCCTTCTACCATGTTTTAAAGTGTTTTTCTCCACAGTGTGAATGATTGAATACATACTTTGTCATAAGTTATCCCTAACGAGTAACACCACCGGCACTGTCAGAGAACTCTTAATGTATATTGGTAGATTCTTCTCCTTCACCTTCAGACTTCTGCCTGCTTCTACCACCACAAACGCCATCACCGACATAGTAACCTGCATCCACTGCAACCCCCATCCATGAACCACTGCCACCCCACTCGGTTCAGCTCCCCAATCAAGGGGAAGTACTGGGGTATGCCCACTGGTGTGCGCTGACCAGATACTAGAAGGCATGAGTGAACTTTTGCAGATGAAAATTACAGCACAAACTGCGCAACAACAACACACAGTGCAGATGAGCAGCTGACTACAGGCTGAGGTATTACACTAATATACGACACCAATACCAACAACAGACTAAAATTAATGACACAAATTAACTGCCACATTCCAAGTCATATACACAGGTTGGATAGGGTTTTTACATTTCAATTCAAAAAGGCCATAACTGTACACATGCTCTTAGGAAAACCTGTGCCTGTAGGGGAACATAAAAGTAAATTGACGGAAAATAGTTTTTAAAAGACTCAATATCTACTAACCATGGGCACAAAATACCAAAAACAATTCATTCAAATTTAAAATAATAATTTGAACTGACTTCACTAAGGTTCACTGGTACTTGATGTATGCATAATCTAATAGGCAAAACACCAACAAGAAACCAACAGTTTCATCTTCTTGCAAGACTTCATCTGGTATTATCTACACGCCAATATTTTAGTATACACAAGACCTGACCTGCAGTTAGATGAAACATTGTCGACATTGTAGTTTCCTTCTTAGTGTATTTTCCAAAATGTGTCAGTATTGTATTCTTTATAATATTGACAAGCATCATCTTGTTCCATCATAGGTAAGATGGGAGAAAAGCAGCATCCAACAAGAAACAATATATACCAAAAATAATCTGCATAGAAAACAATACTTTACCTTTTGAAAAACTAGATCAATAACACCATCCAATTTCTCAGCTGAATCAATTACCAAGTCTAACATTTTCTTGACAAGGGTGTCAAATTTCTGTGGTGTCAGCTTATTTAATATACCTCTTACTGCACGATATAGTTCCTGTTGCAATCAAAAAATAAACTTATTACATATGTTAAAAAAACAAAGACATAAACAAGTTCCAAGATATCAAATATAGCTCTTGTGTGAGATGAGAAATGCGGTGATGGATTCTTGCAAAACTCACTGAAAAAGTGTTCAACTTAGGTCATTGCCAAGGGGGCTTTAATCTCTTGCCTTTCTTGGCAAATGCTTTTAACTGGCAAAGGGAACAAAAACACCCACACTGAAACAAGAGAAAAAAGAGGAAAGGCCAGTGCCAACTAACTTAAAAAGTATGTAAACAAATATAATGCCTGGTCTGAGATAAGATACTGAGAACTATTGTACACACTATTAAAGGTGGGAAAGAACTAAGAAAAAAACATCCTGTATACGAAAGTCAAAGGAAAATGTTGCAACCATTGTTTAATCAAAAATTAAAAAGGCCAGCTACACATTCATAATGTAATACACTTATTTTTTTGTAAAACAAACACACACATTGTTAGAATAGGAAGTAATTGCACTTCAACTGACGCGATAAAATCGCTCAGAACCTTGTAATGATTTTCCCAATGGCTTATCAACAGTGCTAGTAACCTATGTGGTTGAATACCATATTTTTCTTGAATAGAATACACCAAATTTTAAAACAAACAGAAGCCACTTAAAATGGTGATTTTCAAAATGGCAGGCTGTATAGCATACCAGACATTCAATTCTTGTTTCTGGCTTGATCTCACATTCTACTTACTACTTGCTACTACTACTTATATGCTTAATCCCAATGCGATTCTTCACACTTCAAGTTAACCACACTTCTCCATTTTGCATGGTCTTCATACAGTTTCAACATTTAACACCTTCATTAAATCAGCATTTGGAATGCGGTTAGATCTCTATGTATACGTTGTAGCTCTGAGACAATCCTTTAAAAACACTCTACCTGTTCATGTCTTCTTTTTAGTGACCATGTTTCACATACATATATGGCAATTGGGATGATCAGGGTGTAAAAAGGGCATGTCTTGATAAAGTTGTAGTTGTAACAGATCTTTTTGTATGTTTTCATGTTGTAGTGATAATTTTTAAGGTTCTTTTACAACTATGCCATGTCAGCGTAACTTAAAATCTTACTAAACAACTTTCAGTGCAACTTTTGAACAGTTGCCTCCAACATCACTGGCATTAACGAAAAAAAGGGCTGATATTTCACAAATGGATTACTTAAGTCTGATCTCACAGTTTGATAATATTTTACAATCATTGCATTCTTCTTGCTGAAATAGATAACCTATCTGAATTTGAGAAAAATGTCTTTATTAGATGTTGAAATGTACCCTATGATAACATGAACTTGGCAAAACTAATAGTACTTTCTTGAGGCCCTTTCCAGATTTTAACAACCTTTGTTGGCAGTTGGTATGAGGTTTAAATTCCATGTTTAGTACAGGGGCATTTGGTGTCAGGATTACCAATTCCATATAGTTCGAATTGGGGTTCTTTGAAGAGTGCAGGTTGTGTGATGTCATCACTTTAGTACCCTGACTGATGTTCAGTTTAGAGAGAAAATTGAAATTAATTCAAAATCTACAACTACACAGAGGATAACCTATAAGCAGACACGTGATCTCTTTTAGCACTGTGATTGGGTTGCAGAGAATGTGCACCCACTTTCTGAAATGAAAATTGCAAATAGAAGCAAAATTGTTCATGGACAGATCAATGAACTGTGGACGAAGTTAATTTGTTTTAAAAATAAAACATCTGATACATAGCATGAGAAATGAAAGACATTTTACAATAGAATGACCAGAAATATCTACAGTATTGGAACCAATCATAGACGGAATCGATAGAAGGTATAGGAGCTTGACTAAATAGTTATGAGTGTCACGAGGCACAGAGAAGTCTGGGCACAAGTCTTAGTGGTGCAAGACCAGGGAAAGTGCTGGCATGGCAATTGGCAATTACATCATATATTAAAATATAAAGATAAACAGGAAAAATGGAAAACAATTTTCCTTGCTTTTAGAGAAATGATAAATGTCATGACAGCCTGATAATATCAATTGCAATAAATTTATTGCAGACAGAACAAGGACTTCTTTGAATTTTTGTACTTGTGAAACACAGTATCTCCAATTAATACAAGCGATGTTTAGTGATGTTTGGTGAGAGGAAGACCTCTGCATTGAAATTTTCTATCCTAAATGTAAACATGCCCAAAAATGACCTCAGGAAGAAAGGATTGCTTTTTACAGTTGCATGCAAAAGAAACATTACTGAAAGTAATGTGATACATGCAACAAGATATGTAAATATATGTGGAACATTTGCTCACAATTTTTATTTGAGTAAATTTTGGGGAATCCATTAGCACAGTACTTGTTCCTAGCTTCATGGTATGCCTTAATATTACATATACTGACACATTGGAAGGCATATGCAAACTGTCTCTTTGTTTTACAATTAAATGTTGACATTTAACCTGCCACTTTGAAAAAAATGCATTTTACTTGTGGATCAAACTGATCACTTGAGGACAAAATTTTAAGCAGATTCATGTTTCTCAGTCTTTTTGGCCTATAAAACACCTGTTCCTACAAAAAAAAGTTCAGAAATCTCACTACATACCCTACCCTGGCATCATTCAGTTATCCCAGATATATATAAAAGGGATTTATGGTAATTTATTAACTGATTATCTCACAAGGTTACATACCTTGTACAGTAGAAGTCGCCTTTTAGTAGTGAATGCAATCACTTTGTTCAAAAAAAGCTGAAGCTTCCCTTCATGAAGATACAGCTGGAGAATTTTTTAGTTTCAATGGGAGATGTGTGGCCTAATTAACCAGTTGACTCCACTATTTATCATTTTTCACAGCCACCTTGTTACAAAGTTAGGAGCCCCCCTTTGTACCTTTGAAATTGATCACCTCTTAAAATTTGGGGTTAGGCATTATGCAACACCTTGAAAAATTGGAAGTACTCAGTCTCCACGTTGCACATAAGATTAATGTCATACATTAAAAAATAATGTTCAATAATAAGATGGCAATGCTTACATCTTTACTCCGTTCTTCTCCTGATAGTGAATCTGCAGCCACTGTTGGTCTTACCCAAGCATTTTCAGACTTTTTCAATTCAACTCTGCTTTCAAAGCTAGTTGTTATAATTTTCTTTGGCATTGCTACCATACCACGGCCACCTTTACCTCCCCTGCCACTTAATGAAGCCTGGCGTCCACCACCAGCATGTTTCAGGTAATGTGGAGTGAAATCATTGTACTGACCCCTAAATTATCAATGGAAGACAGGTATTCTAACAGTGAAACAGGTAGTCTAATTATAACTTTTTATGAAAACTTTTCACAGGTTTTTCAATGACATCTAAATAAGATCTATATATATATTGTGTGTAAAGTTTGTCTATTCTTAATAATAAATTCTTTGTATCTTAAGGTGAAATTAGGCACACAAGTGAAACATACTGGGAGAAAACATTTATGAACTTGCAATGCAATACCACCATAAATTAGAAGCTCGTAAATGCTTTGTGCCATTCTGTTTTATATACACAAAACGGCTAGGCACATAACCTCATATTAATAATTTGCTTTATATCTGTATACACCTAACACGGTGCTACTTAAATTCCTAGATATATCCATTATTGATACTTGTACTTGTATGTGCACTTTCTGTTGCTTTAGACAAGATACAAGCCTGCAAAATATGGTTTTCCAGTAGCTGGTTTTACATCAGCTGAATTGTATGTATTTTGATCCTAAAACTTAGATCACTTTCAACACTTGTGTGTTCTTTACTTCCATCTCTTAAATTCCAACCTCTTTTAGTTGTTTCTTCCCCTAAATTCTTATCATAAATAGGATTGATGGTTATTATGATGAAGTGGTGATGATTATTATAATGATAGGAAGACAATGCCAATGACAACAATTATTCCTTTAGCCAAGTATTTTGCTGCACACTGTTCCTGAAGGTACCAACTTCCTCAAAACAAAGATAAGCAAGTAAACAATCATTATAATAGTACTACCTTGATCCCTGGCCAGCTGGAATAAGCTTCGTAGGCTCGTGTGCTCTGCTTAAAACAATTTCAATATTTGGTAGATCCTTTGGTTTTTCTGTACATATGGATGCAAATTGGAACTTCAACAGAAAATCCCTGTCATATTGCAACTTGGTGTTTTCATTGACATTTCCTTAAATGCAAGAAAACAAATATATTCAAATCAAGCAGATACCTTCATGTATTTAACACTAATACTTATTCACCAGCTTGGCACATTGCTTAATTTACTGTGTGCTTTGAGTAACAATCAAGCCAGTAGCAAGGAATTGGTTTTCTGTCCATATATGCAACCACCCTACTTAAAAGTTTGGATAGTGTTTGAATTTAATTTGTTACTCACAACGTGACTAATGAAGTTAACAGGTGTTCTCTGATAAAATGCAATAGTTGTCTTAAACATATAACAAGAGACATAGAGGTCTAAGTAAGTTTATTTGTGGCCAAGAATAAATCATCATCATCCTCAATCTGGCATGCCTGAATCCATGATCAGCATTCTCCACGAGTCTCTGTTCTTCATCGAATTCTGGAGATTGAGCATTGGAAGACCTACAGGTGTCTTTCTGGAGCAGGGTGGCATAGTCCAGCATGGGTCAGCCAACATTTCTATAGCCATGCTGTGGTTTCCATAGCACAGTGAGTGCTGCAGGTTCTGCACTTCTGACGCACTGTCCTCTGAGGCATAGTTGGCGTACTCTGATGGTATCTGTAACTTTGGGTAGGCTCTGGTATAATTCTTTATTAGTAACATCTAGTATAAGAGTAAATACTCCTGTTTTATTTCCATAAATTTACCTTGAACAGTAACTTGTGGACTTGTCTGTTCTCAATGTATTTGGTCCCATTGTTTGAAAGAGAGCCCATCTGACATAGAATGGGTATCTTGGATCATTTTCTAGATATACAACTATGAATGATCATTCACTTAGTAACTTCATGATATGCAGCTGTTTCTCCCAATTTGTGTGCTTTACTATCAACAGGAAATAACATAACTCATGCATTTGAATATGAATTTTGCAGTCTGCTGAAAAATACATATTTTTAAGGTACATGCTGTGCAATAGTTAAAACAGTAAAAATGATCTTATGGTAAATCCTCAGTGTTAAGATCTTTCACCTCTGCATTTGAATTATATGTTCTGGTTGCATAAACTTAATAGAAACCTGGTATCTTGGCCTAGTATGTAATATTTAACAAGCAAAAGATGTCCAACTAAGTTCAATGACAGCAATACTGCATGAGCACTTTACACATATATTTTTTACTTTGCATTTATTGAGCATTTTTTAACAAGAAGGGACTAGAAGAACTCACCATCTTCATGGCTAATAATTGTAGTTGCAGCCACTTTTGGTGATATTTGTTTTTCAGATTCCTTTTCTATTTCATGTTCTTTATCTTCCCATGTTGCTTCCTCCTCCTCAGGTTTTTCAACCTCTTTCTCTAGATCCGACTCTTGGGGTTTTGACTCCTCCAATTCCAATGACTAAGGGTAATAAAATCAAACAATGTAAACAACCTTGCACACTGAACACTTATCATTCACTGACCCAGTGAAATATACATTTACAGTACAAATTGAAAATACTTGTAAATTGTTAGTGTCATCATTTTATAATGCATACGTGACATGACTGCTGTAGAGTTTATTTACTTATCAAACCATCAAATTGTGCTTCTGTTCTTAGAAGCAGTTGATTTCCAAGTAATCAGAAGTAATCTAATAAGTTGAAGAGCATCACAATATCTTACCAAATAATACTGGTATTGAAATTGATGAGTTTTCCTAATAGCAAACATAATTAGGCAGGGGAGTAGCTCACATGACCTGAACACAATGCCCTAACAGTTTTGTAACAAGAGTGGTCATTTGAATACTATGCTATGTTTTCTGTGACATCTGCTTTGACAAAGTGGTACTTCAAGGTACTTTGTTATCCAATACTACAAAGATTACATGTCTTTCGAGTGAATATATAATACAAAACACTGACACTAGACAACATATACTGCTACATACCAAGTCAGCTCATCAAACATGAAGGCAATCTCTCAGTGCAGCCCCCTGATAAGCAATGGGGCCAAACATAAAGACCCACCCTTCTAACACATGTTTAATACCACATTGTTGTCAAATAGCATTTAATTCTTCCAGTCTAGACTGTTAATATTTCAATAAGTTAAGGATATGCCAGAAACTATCCAAGTCAAGGTAGCCGTAGGAGCTAATGGATCAGGTTAAAAAATTACAGTACATTTCTTCCATAAATAGCATATCTGTTATTTGGCAACAGCACCATACGGTACACTAGTTCTATTAATCTTTCTCTCCCCTTTCCTACCATAACAACTGTCGTTGTCCCAAATTGACAACTCATGACTTTCTGATTTAAACACTGTGAATAATGCCAAACCATACTGCAACTAACACTATTGCAATCAAAACTATTGCTGTATAGGCCAGCTGATTTTGATTTGGCAGTTTGAATCTATGATACTTTAGAATGGAAAAAATGTCATGCCAGCTTTGTTCATACCTCCTCTTTGGGTGGTTTGTCTACATATGCACTCATAAGATCCAAATCTGACTTATCCCCTTTGGCAGACATCTCCTTAAACCTTTGCTTCTGTTTTTTCTTCTTTGGAACTAGAAATAAAACAAGAGGCATTTCCCTCAGTGGCAACAATACATTCATGTTTACAGATGGGTGCTTTGTAATTTTCCCTGATAATCCGGAAAACAGCTATAAATTGCTGGGAATTTATACACGTGATCCTTGGAGGGCAAATAAAAGGAAACTGAGTATAAAAGGAAATATACAACCGTCATATATAAAACGATTCATAGTGCGACTGGAATTCCTCTACCCAAACGTTCGAAATTCGTGCTCAAGCATTATGTCTCCAAGCTAGACGACTAAACCCACAGATATATTCAAGGTTGTGAGTAGTACGGCAAGGAAGTCTCCCCCGGCCCTGTCACCCTACACAGAACGACGAAAATGACCTCAGATAAATTTCAAAATCTACAGAGTACACTTGGTTGGACCAACTGGATCTCTCTGTTACCCCTACTAGTCAGCATTGTAGTAGCTCTACACAAAGTAATACCAACAGCTTCCCAAGTTACTACCACGTGAAGAACGGAGAGCAAAGTCACTGCTTTTCTCGTCAACTCTTTCCGGCACATAACTGGCTTGAAAGCTTAAGTTTCAGGTTCTCCTTTCTGGAATTCGCAAGAATCTCTTAGGAAACTGTGGCACCAAGATGATAACAGCGGTATCATACGCAAACTCTAACCATGACAGGTGCGTCTTCCTCGATTTATGCTTCATGTAAATCTCTGGAACATTCAGAGAAAGGTATAAATGCCATGAGAAGTCATCAACTGAGAAGACAATATTCCCTGTTAGTTTGCATCGGCAACTTGCGATCTTTCTGGTGACACATTCAACATGGACGTTCTCGTAATTGACTCGAGAAAATTCCTTCCACCTCTTCCTTTACTCATTTCTCTCTATATTGATATCTTCGTAAATGTGTAATCTGACTATAAGTAGCCCTTTTCAAGCACAAACTAGTACAGGCTAAAATATGTACGTGCCCTAACATTCGATAGTGTACAGATAAAATTGACAGAACCTACTTCCCCTCATGGTCCACTGTGCCTTGGAGTTAACAGTACTCAACAACTCAACGCAGTTACCTCCTGTCATTACAGCGATGGGTTAGTCCTTCTTCTTGACCAGCTCAAAGCTGGTTTTCAAATTAAAACGAAATGCTACATAACATAGTGCAGCCATAGCTGCTGACGAATCCTACAAATTGCATAAATATTGCCAGAGCGGTGACGTTTTCTAGCTGTCTAACCGAGGACATCACTGAAGCATGACGTAATGCTGTTGTTCAACAGGAAACACGAGAATTATCGGAAACCAATCATGAGCAACAACCGCGGCGGAAGCCGAGCCTCTGGTTGCACCATCGAATAATCTTACTTCCTGTAACCAACCTCAACAAGCCTGCGTTCCACCCAGACATTTCATTGATTACGCAACTAGAAACCTTGGGTATGGCAGTGACAAACAAGCATTCCTGTTGGTTCTTTCAAGCATGTATCAACAGACTGACTCTAGCCAAAGACTAGCTACATGATGACAGCGAAATTATACGCAGAAGATAAAGGGTGGACATAAACATGGTCACCCCTGGAAAATCTTAGTCCACCTTATCTCACAGCTTTACGTACACCGGCAGGCGGCCATCGAATTCTTGGCAGAATTATGGCACTCCTCAGATATCTTGGGCTCCTAGCGTACACTTGTTGGCTCTTACCACCTAAGATTTCCTGAATAATCTGTAATAACTTCATTTCCACATGATTTGATATATGTTTTCCAATGTGTGGCCTGCCCTCCAAATCTCCTCTACTGCTGCTGTCTTTAATTCAGTCCATGGAATTATTCCTTCAGGTACAACGGCAGCAAGATTTGTTAAGACCTAAAAGTTCACTGGCTTATCTATTAAGATTGCCATTGGATTTTGCACTCTTCGCATCCTGCGTCTGCTCTACTGCAGTGACATACGCAAACTACAGCCAGCAAATCTTTCACTGGCGGCCGTATTCTACAGCGAGGAGGTGGGGGTGGAGCATCCTGTGGCAAAGCCTTCGCCATAAATTATCAATTACGATTTTTTTAGAGTTGAAACTGTTTTACTGTCGGTTGACATATAATTGCATTCTGATTACGCAAATTTAATTAAATTCGGCTTAATAGTAACTGGTCTTTTTTGAAGTGGTAGTACTGGTGGAAAATCTAATGAACCGCACCTAAAGAGGGTTATAGCAGAATCGAATTGTCAGTTACAAAAAATAAAATCACGTTTCTTTATCGCGTACTTCAAAAAACCCTTATGTTTTAGGCCTACTGAAGCAGCGTTTTGTTCGGCGACATTGTCACACAAAATACTTAGAAGCATTAAAAATACGAGACGTTTTACGACTACATTTCTTACATGCCTTTGCCTAAGTTTCACTTTTACATCATGAAAACTTTGAGACATTTCCACACACACCCTTTAGTTCGGAATACGAGAGTAACCACAGGATCAGAAGTAAAGAATTGCGTGGGGTTGGGCCCACCTGCAACCCCCTTGAGCAGAAAAGTTAAAATACTTCACAATCAGAATAGTGTCCATCCTCTGGGCTCAAAAAAATGTTTAGTGGAGGGTAGCCCTGCTCGGTGGTTCTTGTTGTCACCATTTCTTTTGCAACAAAGGCGGGGGCGAAGCAAACGTTGCACTGGCAAACCGAAGCAGAGAGAGAGCTGGAGCGGCTGTAATATCAACATTTCCAACATGTGTAGTCTACGGTCTCTGAATATCCGATGTCTTCAACCACGCGGCATTCAGAGAGCTGTCAGGATGCGGCAGTAACCGACGGTCCCAGTGCCGACATTCGCTGAGCTAACAAACATATCCCACTGACACAACGGTAAACAGGTCTGATAACCTTAAGGAATCTTTTGTTTTATGCTTAAGCCCGGTTCACATGCAATTAAAGCCATCGCCAGACAAGAAAATAACAAAATAAATAGGCAACTTGTTGCAAATAGCTTGAGAATTAATCGGCAATTAATGAAAACAAAATTTTTAGTGAATAAAACAATGTGGTTTTAAAGTTCAAAACCAAACACGAAGCAAGGTAAAATAAATTTGCAAGGGGGCACATTTTGGTATAGCCTGGGTGAGCTCTTACTAATTGTCAATCTTTAATAATCAAAAGCGATTCAGTTAATATTTCAGATAAATTATTCTCTGGTGGCAAAACCCCAAAATTGAATGCCTTTACAAAATAAAGCCAAGGCCCACCACAATTTAAAATTTGCATTTGGATATTTAGTTAGGGGAGCAGTGGATAAACTTCATCTTTCAGGCAGTTCCTTCCCCGTCCAATGTAAAATAAAGCGATCTTCTAAAATGGTCGATGAAAAGGTGGATGCGTCATCCAGGCACGTTCTACTGAAACAATTAAATTCGAGCTCTTCTGTAAATATTACGAGTGATAGATCTAGAGATAGCATGGGGCTACCACATGTTCCCTGCTACTGCACACACTCCTTGTCTAAAGGAAAATTCAATACACTACGGGTGATCCCATTGTCACCGCTGCCTAATGAAATCGCCTGATGAAGCTGAACAAGTTCTTTTTCCTGTGACAGTATCGGCGATTTCCTCTTTATGTAATAATAACTTTGAAAAGAGCACCAGAGAAATAGAAAATATGTCACCGCCGGGGATCGACCACGTGACCCACGCTAATAATAACTTATTGCAATCCGTGTACTCTATCCAAGTACTTCACTTCTTTGGGCGATTGATTTTACACGTGTGCCCTTGGGTATGTAACTCAAGCTTTGATCAAATGTATTAACATTTATCGAATTTGTCAACGCTGACTATATGACGTTCTGACTCACACATTATCAGAAAACACCGAGGGCTGCAAATGCAAAGCAAGGGTGGGCTGCAAAATAATACTTAAGTCGCGCACAATTTGGTTGGGACTCATTGTAGATAGTATTGCTTCACATCATGACCATACTGACATGATCCTTCCTATCCATGGATAAAAAAGCTAAGTATTTTATGTCAGAAAGATACATAACATGAAGTAACATAACGATGCAGTCTTTCAATCAAAGACCTCTGATCAGCAGAAGGCAAGACATTAAAACTACCCTCAATACCAGAAAACCACCCAACGGGCTAACAAATAAATAAAGGGCAGCTGGGAAAATGTTCATCTTCTCAAGAAAGTGCTAATAATTTATCAATTAAACTCCCATGCCTCAAAACTTCATAACTTTTTACGATCCTGATAAAAATTGTTGGTGGCAACCTCCTCATATATACTACATAAAGCCCATACATGTATCTTAGCAATGACAATCCTATCAGTTGCACTTAAATGACCTTTACTCCCGGGTTATACCCGGCACCTTGCAAATCTAAAGAACCTGGGTATTTCATAGCCATAACGTCGTTGTGCCAGCTCCTTCTAAGTAATACAGATTCTTATAAAAAGCGTCCTTATCACTGGCGAATGTTTGATACTAAGTTTCGCTTGATAACCTGATTGTGATTGCAAACAGAGAGGCGAGAAAGATACACGTTTTGGACTCCCATGTCAGGAAAAGAACATAATTCATCGCTTTAAAACTTTTAAACACTTAATTGTCTTCAATGCACCTTGGAAAGATCTTGACTTTTCTTTGTGACAGCTTACTTACAAGGTAACGTAGTATTTACCAACATCCCGTTACGCTGCCGTTGCGAGAAGGAACATTTTCCTGCTCTTTGTGTACGCTAAGTACGTTTAAACCTAAAAGCAGTCCTTTAACACGTACAACTAAAAAGGTCTCCAACTGTTGACCTGTTGACCAATTGCTTCTCTTCATTACAATAATAACTTTGCAGGTGCGAAAACATTGCAAAATGTCCTTCAATTAACTGTCTGAGAAAAAACTGCACACAACATACAACGTACTCTTTTAAGGAGTTAGTAAGTGAAAACTGTCCTTGGAGTTTTCCTTGCCATGTGACACCAGCGAGTATCGACAGATCACTGCAAACTGTCTTGTCATATCAGCTACACGTTTTTAAGTTCTTCATTGGTTAAACTTTTTACCTAAGTGTTTAATGTCATCTCATTGCCTCACTGCACACGAGTATCAAAATAAATCGTCCATAAATAGATACATACAATACTGCGTCTACAAACAGTTTGCAAGTTAATAATATCTGCATTCTTAGGGTTTGCTACCATGGCGTATAGCGTGACTCAACGAAACAGTGCAAAAAGTAACTGACCGTAAAGCCATCGAAAGCCTTCAGTAATCAGAGCACTGTATTCCGATACGCATCGTTTTCACAACGGTGCTTGAGCCGCCCTGGCATTCGAATGACACCCAAGGAACAAACTTCGTCAACAGATACCGCTTCTAACATTATGCTGCCCTTCTTACATGATCGATACCCCTTCACAGCGTCACAAATTGTCAGTGAACACTTTTACTTCTACTCTGCGCTACCCATTTTCGATAATGAGGTAGTGGGTAAATGCAACGTTTTCAAAAGACAGTACAAATCAACATCTCTCTTTCCATGTATTAACACCAATCCACGTCCAATCCTATGATTATTCTTGAACATAGTTACCATTAAGAACTATTGATGAATTACATTTTTTCTCTGTAATTTATTGTGAAAGTTTTTATTTCAGAACACATCACTAAACTACCGCACCTGTATAATATTCGTTAGCTGTACCATTGACGGAAACAGCTGCATAACATTCACTGGATGTTCACAAATGGGGTAACAAATGGAAAGGCAAATTTTTTGGTGCCATTCTGAGTAAACAAGAGTAGTTGCACTTAATTGCGACTACTAAGTACGTGTATCAACTGTTCCAAAGTTGGTACCCATTCCCTAATTCGTTCTCGTTAGTTTTCTTTTGTAACCCTGACCTCCTGAACAACTGATTGGGTCACGCCAAGACTTTCTTTGTACCGGTAATTTGAACCATATGAAAACGTGCTGTGAATGCTGTAGCAACTGATGAGGTAAAAATGCGATCAACACTGCCATGATAATGTACAGCCTCGCTTTTTTACCCTTCCTCGACAAACACAAGTCTCAATATATCAAGTTATCTGCGCAATATATGTCCGCCACTGGTATCACTTACTTTTGATACCAATTTTTTGTATCACGATTGCTAAAAATACTTTTATAGGTATTATTTAACTTTTGAAGACTCACATATGTCGTGGCATGTACATATCATTTGTAAACAAGCCACTTCTACGGACGGTAGACCATTGACTAGTCCCTCTTTCAAGAACAACTGTGTGAGAGAGGCCATTTCAAAATCGCTTATTTCTGGTATTGACATGTTTAAGTTTCAACATCGAGGGACTGTAAGCTGCTGCTCAGTAATATATTTACGACCGTCCAACAACTTGTCGATGTTCTACAATACATGTTAGCCGCACTTATTTGTGCAAGCTCATCAAATACCACGTTAGCCAATGATTGCGCTGTTGCCACAACCAAGATGCTATGCTTGAAAAGACGAAGAAGGGCATCCGTTGAAATGTCCACCATTTCAAGATTGTGACAATGTTTGTAAGTCAGTTTGATGACTACACGGACTAAATCACTGTGATCTTAACCTAAATATCCTGTTCAAATCCACTATGCCCATCAACCAACAGGGGCATAGTGGATTTGAACAGGATATTTCGGTTAAGATCATAGATTCGGTAGATTTGCAAAGGCGTGGAGAGAGTTTTTGGCAGTGGAGGTTAGCTATATATATTTCAAGCCCGAGGGATTTAATTCGAGAGAGGTGTTGGAATAATGTTTGTTTAAAGTGTTACGTGTTGCCTGTCAGTAAGTGTTCCTTGTTTCTAAAATGTAGTAATGTTTGTGAGTGAGTTGTTGTTGGCCTGGTGTTGTCTTTTGTCTACGCAGGTGGTATGGACAAGTAAGTTTTTCTGCAATAAGAAAACCTTGTAGTGTACACGAGTCCCTTGATATGTTTTATAGAGTTTCATTCTTTTTTTGTGTAATTTCTTTGTGTAAAAGTTTTATTTAATCGATCCGATTGAAATGTAAAGTTCATTACTGACGAAGAATTATCTCGAAACGTTAAATATGAAGTTTTTCTCTATGAGTATTACATATATATATATATAAGATTAATAATCGACGAAAAAATAAACCGCGACCTCATGATTACTAAACCAACGCCTTAACCATTGAGCCATCGAGGCTCAAAAGCTAAGGTGAAGATTTT
>JAAAKM020000460.1:9750-24711 GCA_010016025.2 Alatinidae sp. Z8VKAUB7J3
ATAGTCTCAATGCCAAGTAACACCTACTTTTATTAGCTTAAATTGTTCTTAAGTAACGTTGACAGAGGTTTGAGATCATAACAAAAGATAGCAATTACACCCACTCCGGATAGTATTGCCTTCTAGTTAAATCACACAGTTCATGGTATTAGTTGCTAAAATGTTTTGTGTTCATACTTTTTTCGAATCTTGTAGTACCATACCATCATACATGCTAAAATTTCACAAAAATCAGTTAGAACATTAAAGTACTTGACTATCTTTTACTTCTTACCGTATTTCTCTTAAAATTGTTAATTTATCTTAAAGTTCCAATTTTAAACATTGTCACATATCGAAAAAGAGTTCTTTGATCAGCGAAAGAATACGGCAACGTATCTTGAAAAAGGTACAAGATGTTAACCAACGAACACTACTCTGACTGCACTAGTAACATCGATCGAAGTTCCTTTTTCAACTTGGCTCCTCTAATCCATCTGCCTGTCTATTACTAAGACTTTGTATTTCGTCTCTATGGTTTCTTATCAAACAGTTTTCTAATTTGATAAATTTTCACTTGTATCAAATGAACTGTTGCTGTTTAAGTCGGTCTGTACCTAATTAACCCCAAATTATTTAATTAGTCTCACCATTGTAGGAAATTTACTCAGACAATAAAGAATAGTTCGTTCCAAGTTTACACAGAATCAAAGTGTTAATGAAGCTCAATGAAAAGGTAAGTGATCGGACACAACTAATCTACAATAATAGGTTTATACCATTTTCCTTCATCGTTACTTCCCGATCGAAAACCGACGTGGCATGGTGGCTAAGAAACACACACGTTTCCGTTTCTCATCATAACATTGCGTTTGGTCTGAGGAGGCATCAAGAATTTTTATATGTTCCAAATCTGACATTTATATTATATGGCGTACGCATAGTGATACAAACATAGAAGTACCATGATTTGTGATGTACACAGTTAAATTACCCTATCGTGCAGGGTATAGCTACAAGTCTGCCAAACAAAATATAGATACTCGTCAACAATCAAGGATAACCAATTCCCACCTCTCCAACACAGAGATACTGGAAATACTCGAGTGATCGTACCACTTTTTATCACTTTCCCTTATGTTTCGCATATGCCACCTTCTTCAGAACATCAGCAAATAATAAATTTTTACATATTTGTTTCTTGTGACCTTCAAGGGCACACTAGGTCTTCTGTTTATTAAACACATGGCTACTTTTCCCATCCATCTTTAGTTATAGCCGCAAAATTGTAAGAATGAGCGACCAATCGCTCTTAAAATCTCTACTTTATACCGGGTCGACCATGGGTGACTAGCAACTTTCATTAGGGCATGGCATCAGCGACGGCCTCATTATCACGAAGTCACTACTTTTTACCGGGTGGACCATTGGCGATTGACAACTTTCAGTAGGGTTTGGCATAAGTGACGGCCTCATTATCACGAAATCGCTACTTCATACCGGGTGGACCATCGGCGATTGACAATATTCAGTAATACATGGCATCAGTGACGGCCTCATTATCAAGATGTTCTTTGTCGTGGATTAAACCCTATTAATGTCGGTATAGTTAGCTATCCTAGTTGGTTTAAAATTCTCAGCCTGCCAAAACACACAATTCCACTGTATCATAAGACACCATTTTCTATCGTACCAAACGAGACCATTTCCCATCGTGCCAAAAGAGACCATTTTCCACCGTACCAAACGAGACTATTTCCCATCGTGCCAAAAGAGACCATTTTCCACCGTACCAAACGAGACCATTTCCCATCGTGCCAAAAGAGACCATTTCCACCGTACCAAACGAGACCATTTCCCATCGTGCCAAAAGAGACCGTTTTCCAAGAGACCATTTCCCAACGTTCCAAAAGAGACAACTTTCCAGCGTACCAAAACATACCACTTTCCATCGTCTCCAAGAAGACCATTTTCCACCGTACCAAAAGAGATCATTTTCCATCGTGCCAAAAGAGACCATTTTCTACCCTCTCGAAAGAGACCATTTCCATCCCGTCAAAAGAGATAAGATGAAGTAAGACGAAGAATACTTACTCCTGTTATAACCAGATACCCTAATTTCTAACACGAACACGTCAATACTAAGTTCTTATCTTGGCAGGTTATGTAATTCTACACCAGACAACATCGCTTACCTACCTGACAATACACAATTCAAAGATCTCACCTTGATGCGCTGGTGGTATGGTCAACTAAAAGTTAAACTATGGATTTCACTATTTAATCAGGTCGTCAGCCAAAGACAAAGGTTTACACATACGTAATCAATCGCAGAAAAAGAAAATGGTGAGAAACAGTTAATTTCAACATATGGTATTTAACTTATAATAACACTCACCTGTCTCACTTTATCCTCTGGTGTTTTTGATCGTCGTAACAGTGATGGATCGAAATCAGTGTTCAGGCGATGCGATCGAAAGGATGATGGTAGGGAATTTGTTCGGCAAACCTCATCTCTAACACGTTCTATCTCCTCCCGCTTTTCCTTCTCAAATTCTTCTCGCAAAACCTTTTTTTCATCCTCTAGCTGCTTCATCCATTCTTTATAAGTATCTTCTAATTTTGACAATTTTTCGCGTTCGACTCTCAACTCCTCTTGCCCCTTTTCCCGTTCATCCTGTAGGCGCCGCCGTTCCTCTTCCGCTTGCAGCAAAGCGTTTTCATGTTTCTGCGCCAGAACTTCCACTTTTTTCTTGGTATCTGCAAACTTAACGATTTGATGACCTTTCTCCGCTTGTAGATGTTCCCGTAAAAGCTGTGTCTCATATTCCATTTGCCGAGCTGACTCAAACTGTTTTTGTTCTAACTCTTCCAACATCAGTTGCTCAGTTTCGATATACTCCATTTCTAATTGTCTTTCACGTTCAAGCTTCTCTTGCTGTGATATCATTTTTTGCTCTAATTCTAGCATAGCCTTGCGATGTTCTTCTTCAAGTGTTACCAACCTTTGCTTTTCTGCATCTATCAGTTCACGGTCTCTCTGTGATTCCTCTGCAGCACGTTGTAATGCTAAAATCTGCTCGTTGTCAGCTTCCCTTTGGCGCTCCTGCTCCTCGGTGATTCTCTGCTTTTCCGACTCTTTCTCGTTTTCCAATCTCTTTCTCTCCTGGTCGATTTGCTGTAGAGCTTCTTCTTGGTGTTCTTGTAAGACCTTCAATCTTTCTCTTTCTTTATTAATCTTCTCCAGCTCTTGTTCCCTCTCCTTCTGCAGAAGTTCAATTTGCAAAGACAGCTCTTCCTCCAATTTTCGGTGGAGGTCAGTCATCTCTTCTAATCGCACCTTCTCTTGATTTATCTCCTGTTTCTGTTGAGTGTACATTTCCGATAAGACTATGTCTTCCAATTCGGCCGCAGCAAGCACTTGCCTATCATTTTCATACTTCCATCGTAGATAATCTGTTGATTCTGCTCCATCGGGAATATCCAGTTTGCGTGCAGTTGTAGGCGTTAACTCTCCTTCCTCGTTCATCATCCTTAATTCAAGCGCTTCAAACTCATTCAATTCAAGTTTTGCCCGCTCATTTTGAAGTCGCTCATATTCAACCCTTCTCATTTCTTCTTGCTTCTGACGATTTTCCTCCAGCTTCTTGCCAGTCAACTCAATTTCCTTCTCTTTTTCTCTAAGGCGAACTTTTTCCAGTTCATAACGCCTTATTTCCTCTCGTTGCAACTGTAACTCCTCGATTTGGATTGATATTTTTCGGTCAAATTGGTTGGCTACAGTTTGATTTTGTTGCTGTAACGCTTGCAGTTTTCGTTTCTCTTGAACCAGTTGCTCCTTCTCGAAGCCAAGCCGTTCAAGTGAGTCCAGATACTGTTGTTCTAATGCAATCAAACGCTGGTTCTCGGCCTTCAGACGATCCCTTTCAAGCATTTCTTGCTTTCTTTGCTCAATTGCTAGCTGGATATCTACAAAGTAAACAAACAAGGTCAGTTTAGAACCAATGGCAATATCTTACAACAAACGGTAGGAATCTGCAGAAGGAAACAAATCTTACATAACTGGCAACAAAAACTCATGATATACCTTCATCTGTGGAAGGTATACTGATAAACAGGAAGATGGTATTGTAATAAATTGGTAAGTACGCCTAAAAATTACAACACGAGTCACCACATCATCTTAACACCCCGAGGGAACCAGAAACTTTCAAAAGCGATTTTCCGGGAGAAGAGGCCGAATTTGAGGTTTACACATCTACCTAAAAATAAAGGTAGCATCCGCAATAGAGCAAACGAAGCAACTATTTCGCTCTTTAGCATGATATACCACGTTTTAAGATTATTTGAATGTCTGGAATTGAATTATGCCAAATAATTTATCAAATGACTCTGTTTTCCAAAAAATGAATGGTTAGGTCGGCAAGGAAGCGTTATGACTTGCTGTAGAAAACTGCATACACTGCACATAAAACACCCGCTGTTCTCATAAATACCAGCCAATAAGCTTTGTTTACCAGTAGCTGTAATAGTAAACAAACAGTTTTGCATTTAGAAGAATTGCGTTGAAGTAAATTAAAGAGCTCGCGGGATGATGCACTGACAACCTGGCTTGTTGTATGAGAGGGCTTGAGGCGGCGCCAGGTTAGGTGGAGAGTATGGTACCCCCTTCAACCAATGTTCCCAAATAGTTGTTGTTATTCACTTTTGATCCTGCGTAAAAACACAATTTCTCCTAATCTTAAGTCCAAATTCTATTATTATTCGGCTAACAATTAAATTGAAACGTGAATATGAAAACAGAGCCTGAACAGTCTGCCTAAAATTTAAAAATATTACGCAGCTGGGTATTTACAACATGCAATTATCGATTGCTGCAGAAATCTTATTTATCTAACCTTAACCCTGCTACTCTCCTTCCTTTAGAGGAGCGGCATTGCCCCTAGGGAGACTTTCCCAAGTTAGAAAATTACAGCCTTCAACACTTAACCAACGAATGTACGACGAAACAAGTGACTGGTCATTACTAGTAGCACTATGGCATCATTACTAGTACTGAACGGTTAAAAATGAAATGCATTTATTCCACAACAATAAACTTAAGGGCTACAAGCAATTGTTGCCGACTGGTAAGGTCACAACATTACCCTACAGTACTGACAGACCCTGTACGCAATTGATATACCACAAGGTATAAAGCAAAAGTATTACCGTGTCCGACACCTTGTTTAATATTCATGTATTTCTAAAAACGCCACTTAAAACTATACATAACACATATGAACTGCTTTTAGTCCAGATAAACTGGAATTTCTACACTGCTAGACGAAACACATTGATATTATTGATGAAGGCATCATATGATGTGATTGCATCAGAGCAATTTAAACTACCCTCATAAATCTGGTTTGCACGATGCAGGAGGTAGGGGTGGGTGGATGTAGGAATCAAGGGTTTTGTTCTCTAAATCAACAGCTTAACAACATAAGGAACTGACGGATTGCCAAGGAGCATTCTTACCTATCTGGTTCAAGCAAAGCATCGTTTAATGTGTGCAAGAACAATTCTCGAATTCCCCATATACCTCAATTACACAGGCATGATACGATTAAAAGTGGATGTGTTTTTTTTGTTGAAGTAATAAACGTCGCGCGTAAAAACTCAAACTCTCGGATTTCTAGGAAGTGTTCTTATCTAGCTGGTAGAGGCAATACATCATATAGGTACCTGCAAGAATAAATACTCAAATTCAAACGCGTTTTTAGTAAACAAATGCCTTCTTCTTTGCTTACTAACCATAGAAACTTGCTGAAGATTACCAATAAAGTCAGAGGAGGTTTATTCAACTGTTGGCATAAATTCACTGATCAAAAGGTTCAGGCTGAAAGCAAGAATTTTTACCTAACTGGCAATGCAACACTGATGCAGCCACAACTCTGAAACCTGAAGTACATCGAAAACATTGCGAATATACAGGTAATGAAGTTGGCATCTTCCCAAAAGTATTTGTAACAATCTACAATGATGAATCATTTTATTTGGGCTGACCAAGCGGAACATATTAAGTGGTACAAGAGAAAAAGTAACTTGTCACGAGGATTTGTGAAAAGTACGTTTCCCCACTTACCACATCCTGGGGCCAACGCCATTCAACAAGCAGTCAAGCAAGTAGTCTACTTCCATGTAAAGCATTAGATGTAAATATTAGCATCAAAAAGTCAAATAAACACTGAGTTTTCAGCTCATTTGTGCATTCAACAGACAAAGAACTACTGCAAACTAGTCAATGAATACAAAACCAAACGCTTGATCTCAACACAAATGTTAGTTGTGGAAGAAAAGTTGACCTGCTATGGGGTCAGTCATTCAGATGACACATTTTTTAATCGTTTGCTTTTGTTTAAGTTGAAGCTTCTAAGACAAGAGGATGAGGAGTCACAGCAGGTCAGAAAAAACGCAACATTAAGACAGAAGATGGATGGCAGAAACCTTTGGGCGAGATCCGGGTATTTGAGAATTGGCCAGTCCAATTCATGAGCATCAAATTAAGCTAGAATCAGATTTCGCAAATGGATCCACTCATTCGAGATAAGATCCAAGTTCAATATGGTGGACTGAGGAATGAGGTGCAATAAAGTACAACAGCTTACTCTACGAGCAGCAAAAGAAGTCTGAAATTGCCTTTTCTCGCCTTATGGGTCAACAATGACAATTACTATTCTCATCAAAGGCATTCAAATGAAGTACTAACGCGACATAATAGGTTGCTAGCATACCATATGCAAGAGTACAAATAACGTATGGTACAACAAAAACAAAACTATGTCTAAACAATTCACAACCACATAAAGACGACATTTGCCATCCGTTCGAATTAAACTAACGTCTTTAATATCAAGATCACGTTTACCATTGGCAGAAGGAAAAACAACGCACGGTTTAATTGGTCTTGGCACTGCAACTTCAGCATAAACTCGTCGCTTATCACAGACCTTCTTCTGACACAAAGTTAATATATCTAATACAGTCACCTCCCAGACATCCAGGATACGGGCTGATACTACAATAACAGGCAGCTGCATTCTGTATAGATAAAACGAGGCCATATTCATACTCGCTCCCCTCTCATTAAGAGGCATTATCTTCGCGCTTGATACCAAACAAAACACTCTAACACACTGAAACAATCGCTTTTCTATTGTGTTCCAAATTAAAGACCTGTCACCAATCTCCAATAAAATCTGGCTAAGTTCCCACTAAGACCACTTAATTGGCGCCTAATTCAACCCACAATAGATTGCTTTACCATATTAACTTTACACTCAAGCCTTAAAAACCGAAAAGAAAGGATTATCCTCCCTTTAACAAACTTTCAGGATTGCATCAAGCAACCATTGAATAGAGGCGGGCAAAGATGAAAACGTCAAAGAGGTCAAGACGAGTTCGGCTCAAGACGCATCATGACGTCTTCATCTTTTCCTGGAAGAACAACAGATTATAGCTATGTGCAAAGATACTACAAACAATGTAAACAACAGCTCCGATTTCCGGCAATGCATCTATAACAATTCACCTTTTCTGCTGAGTGTTCACGTTTAGCTATCGAACACATCAGCCGACTAAACAACACGTTCCCTTTATCAAAGTAAACATAACTTACATCTATTGGCAAGGAGTGCTTCAACAAACGGGTTGGTGATACCGCATGTTCCTTTACTTGCCATCATCGTCTTTACATGGCCTGATTCCAAATGCACACCATACGGTAATAACACTTCAAATCGAGTGGTTTCTAAGTAAACGTAACGTACACGGTTAGTCTTCGCTAAATCCCACTTGTATGCGATC
Source organism: Alatinidae sp. Z8VKAUB7J3 (assembly GCA_010016025.2). Lineage (NCBI taxonomy): Eukaryota > Metazoa > Cnidaria > Cubozoa > Carybdeida > Alatinidae > Alatinidae sp. Z8VKAUB7J3. The sequence goes on from JAAAKM020000460.1 coordinate 17,578, forward strand.
AACCACCCGCCTTATCAACAGGTGGCCGTTAAAATCGATCGTTAGCTTCTATCTTGTTGTTATTGGAGAGCTACAAGTCAACCCAATGCGCTAAATGGAGAGCAATTAGCAATAAAAGTAGCTATTGCAACGGAAATAGCAAATCCAATTTGTGGTTTCTATGCCGTTATCACAAATGGATATTGTAACAATGCAACTTGTCTTTTATAGACTGCGGTCACATTTTTGCAATCCAATGGTATCAAAGCGAACTACGTCCCATTTTCTCTTGGGAAAACTCATCGATAAGTAAATTCATCTCAATCATAGCCCCTCCATGTTCGACTCCACTCTTCACAGTCGTGCATTCCATCGACTACTTTGTTTCACCTTAAACCCTCCTCCAGTAGGCATTTCTTTTATAATCACAAGCATACGACCAGTTATTTTCAGTCTTAATGGTTTTATGAACGTCAAAATCTTCTTATGTCTCCCTTATTGACGCAACCGCCCTCGTTTGATGGTTATGGATTCAGCCCTTCTTTGAAGAGGGCGGACAAAATCCCACAAGTGACGTCATAACGGCCATAAGGGCTCGACATATTCTATGGTTCAATGATAACCACGAGACGGTTAAGATCGGACTTGTTACTGCAAAGAGGTATGTTGCCAGTAGCAGTGGGTGCTATAGTTTTCGTATATTTATGGAATTCAGAACGATTTTTATCAGTACGGCGTGAGCCAATGTCTCGTGGATTACTTGTAGAACTTTACGAAGGGTTCAACAACATAAAAGAAGATGAGCAGTTGGGCACGTTGGCAAAATATATACTATATAAGTAGTTATACGCAAACTTTATGAATTTTAATAGATTTATGAGGTTTTGATCCTTACAGGCATTATATCTTCCTTAAAACTCTCCTGGCTTGCTGTTACAAGCATGTACGCCCTTCACTGATCTAGCACCGAAACTGACCTTTTCAATCTTTTAACAGTAGAGAAGGTGTGACATGGGGGCTTGGGAATTTAAGCATTTGGCAAAACCGAAAGAGCACACAGCAATAAACTGTTGCTTGATCAAAGGCCGATTATAGTTACGCGATATTTCTTGGTAAACTCTATACTTCTAGACTCTACTACTTATTTTCATGATCTACTTTACATTTGGCTTAAGCGATGCTTCGGATGATCGCTATTTTGTCTTAAAATTTTACTTAATTTTCTTTGGTGCTACCATAAGTTACTACAACAACTTAGAATGGTCAATCTCATATGAAATCCTTTCCTTAGCGGTTTACGTTATGTTTAAAAAGTATAAAACCTTATACTTTAATAATACTTTATAATAAACTAGAAAAATGTCGTCTTGGAAAAACAATTTTAAACTCCTCTGTTTACAAATATGTCTTTAAGGTGTAAAAACATATTTACGTTATACAAGAAGGTAGTACAATCAGATCTGAAAAAGTAACTCAAAATCAACGATTAAAAGCATCACAAAAGGTCAACCCAAATAATATGCTTTTAATAATGTATTTTTACCTTTAAAAAGTGATTCTTTATATGTTTCGGTTGGCGCATGCGCGTGTTTTAAACATCGTCAGCAAAAGGTTAACATACCATACAGGTGATTATCACAAACTGGATTGCAAATGCATAGAAAGTAGCAAGGAACATCACGTCTTAAAAATTAAGCTGGTTTCTATAGTAGTATAAATTAAATACGGTGTTATTCACAGAGCCTCTGTTCTGATGTAACATCAACATTCAACTTCTTAGATGCTTTGTTACGCGACGTAATTCACTGGTCACGCGTTTCAAGTGGAGTTGTACTTCACTCTTTCGTAAGAGAACAGACAGTTTGAGTAAGCTGCCTATAAAAACGACTACTGAGGAAGTAAACTACAAAACCAGACGTATTTAAGAAAAATATACCCACAATGTTCACGAGAATGACCGTCAAATTGCTTCAATAACGTCAGCTTGTTTAGGGTCGAAATGGAATAGTACTTTTGAAAAGCAGGTGCGAGGATGGTGTTCAACATGAAAAAATCGACGGTATGCATGAATACAGCGCCTCTATGAATATTGTTAACGCATGCAGTCATGGTGATGATAATTTCTATATCTGCTTTTAAATTGCCCTACAGTTGTTTATATGAACCCCTGCCACAAGACCGCGCCGGCACTAAGTTGCAGACTCTACCATCTGTATGCCTAGTTAATTCTACACTCCCTATAACTATACTGGGTGGCATGTTATGAGCCTCTGCCACTGCTTTGAACAAATCTCACTAACTTAAATAATTAAAAATTTAAAAACGCTACCTATTTAAACAACAGCCCACATGGTTATTCAATACACTGCTATAATGTTATCATTACTAGTATATAACTTCCTTAGGTCTGTCATTACTTTGATATTTATCCTCTGTTCATATCCTTCATGGCAACAAGGGAATTACTTTACTGGGCACACTTGACGCGTGGCAAAAACGAAATAGGGCGGCACTTGATACTCAACCAACTCAAAGCACTAGAAGCAAAACACTAGAAGCAATGGTTACCAACATTGGATTGCTCAGTAACAAATTGCTTGAATACAGTCATTTAACATGAACTGGTGATGGGCAACAGAACCGAGAGTGAGAGGATTGTTGGCGCACGAAAGAACTCAAGTCTGCTAAAGTCATTAAGTCTGTACACATTACCTGCATGGTCATGGATGCTTAAAATCTTCCATCTTCTTCCTTTTAGCATTTCTACTACAATCAGCAAGAAGTTCCATGCAGGCACGCTTTGGCTTCATGGAGGAGACCAAAAACGTTCACTGAAGATTGGGGTTACAGAAGCATACTTGAATTTGCTTCATACTAATTAACAAATATTTACTGGAAACAATCTTAGGTCTTGATTCCGCCTACATTCAATATTCACTTTCTGGAGGTTACAAACTAAACAGGCTTTTATTAAGTTGTTAAATATACGATGGTTGCTTATGGCCATTCAAATGGAGAATACGTTTCGAAATTAAATAGCTTCTATTCCCACAAAACCCGCGTCTTTGATATAATATGTAGTCCATTCCTTACAAACTGGTGGTTAAGCCTCCCAAATTGTATTAACAGTTGATTATCAACAGCTCTATAGTTTAAGAAGGTTAAAATCGACATGAGTGGCAAAATACGAGTCTGGTTAAACTGGTAGTTCGTCATTTCGTATAACTACGAGGGTCATATCGGAAAGGGAGGTAAAATAATTTCCACGTTTCGTAAGACCAAAATTTAACATATGGGGGTAAAACCACGAGGGCAAAACGGGAAAGAAAAGAAGAATGGAACAGCAATGTCTTGCATTAAAGTAGGGAGAGAGGAGTGCACGTTAAGCTCGAGCTTTTTAAAGATTTTTTTACTAATATTTCTATTCACATTTGTATTCATATAACTATTCTTACAACTATATTATTCATAGCGACAAGAGTACTTGAGACATTAATTTGAAAAGAATCGAGAGAAATAGAAATATGTCATTAACGGGGCCACCTTACATCCCCCCTCTTTATTATTTACACAAAGGACTTTTAGTCCGTTCCCCCATCTAATCTGCGTGCATGTCTCCAATTGGCAATGATAAACTGACAAGCTTACGAGCAACACACTATGCCACAATTATTACACCCTTGAAATTTCGAGCTTTGCCCGACTGCACTGCATCAGTTGCTATCGTAGCTCCATTGTGTGAGATACTGCACGCCTACCTTCAAAATTAATCTATGTAACATTGGAACTCAGGCCAAAAGACATAAAAGCTAAACTTTCCTCAGTCTCAACTATCCTAAAACATTCTTCCTTTCTCATGTTGCCACTAGCCAGTTTCAATCCATAAGACTACTTTTCAAACGAATTGAACATGGTATCGAAAACATTACCTCTTGGTGCCATAGGAAACCGAAAAATGAAGGGCATCATAGACCCAAGTAATCGCAGTCAGTGTCACATGGACACGACCTTTCAGCAACTTCTAATTTGATGACGTGGCAAATCATTGTGTGTTGTCAGTATCTCCAGACTTGCCTATCAATTGATCTTATATTTTGAAACAACAAAATTTAGTTCTGGTAATTCTATTTTGTGATATCACTATCATCAGACTTCGCCGTCTAAAAATCAGATTAAATACGAATCTTTAAACTCCTACGCATGCTGGGTGCGGCGTCTGTGGAAAACTGTCATTAAAGAGTGCTTAAACTGTTCCTTAAATGACGTCAACAACTCCAGTTTATGGATCTTGTTAATAACGAATTTAAATTCTTTAAGATATATTTTTGTAAGCTTGCAACAAAACAAATGAAAGACGAGAACAAGGAGGTAGTCTTTACTGATGACTAAAAACAGAGTTTAATCAAAGATAACTTGTTTGAAGCTGATTGGGTTTAATCGGGATCTGAGGTATCAGGATCAACATGACGTAGTTTTGGATAAGTCCTTTCAGACACACTGCTAAAATAGACGGGCCGGTCAACCCATAATTCCACGCCATGTGTCGCACGGTGAAAGAGGTAGAACGAGTAATTTCATCAGAACAAAAAAGGATAGGACTACCTGATATTGATAAATGTAGCAACTTTGCAAGAAGAAAGAAGAATGGGGAAAAGGCAGAGGCTACCTATTTAAGTCGGAGCACCAAATGGCAACCAAGAGGGCAGAACAGTCATAACGCTGGTCTCTGTTGATGGTTTTAGAAATAATTGAGAAGGTCTTGGAGAGGCCAGCAAGACAAAAAAGATAGAATAGGAATGTCATAAACAACTGCAGTCAACCTTGCAAGTGTGAGGCGAAAGACAACACTCTTATCACCTAGCGATGAGAAGCCAGGAGGATTGTGCTTTATACGGTGAAATCATCTACCACGTTCAGAGAAAGGAATAGTAATAAGCTACATAAACCTATCTTTGTTGATATATTTTATCGTTCACTGACCAATTACCCCCTATCTATCTGACTGCCTGTACGTCCAGTTGCTTTCCTTACTGACACACTAGCTGCCTGGCGTAATGCCAGACAGGTTGACAGACCAAAAGACAATTACATTACCAGACTACTACCCTGCTCACCTGCTTGACCAGCTGGCTGGCGGACTGGTTGAGTGACTGCCAGTCTCCCGCCCCCACAGACTAATTTCCTTATCTGACTACCCGATTGGCTGGATTATGAAACGACTTGTTCCCTGGTAAACTAAAATGGTATGCTTAATCTTTCCTAGTATTTATTATATAAATTAACCATGCTAGGTCAAGTTCCCATTAGTTCACTGTAGCGGCTCTATTTCATTCAAGTTCCCTTTAGTTTGGAGGAAACTTAGATTTCAATTGTGGTTAACTGTAAGCTTAAACATTTCGTTTTGTTGCCAAAAAAATTATGATTGGTCCTTAGACCATTCGCTTCGATTGCGACAAATCAAGCCCTGTTACTCCTGCCAACTCCTGATTCTATATTCAAACAGATACCCGCAGGTAACGCAGACAGTGAACTTACAACGTATCAATCTGATTAGCTACAATGATCATTGATTTCACCCGGCCCCCCCCCCCCTCGTTCAGGCACCCCAACAAAAAAACGAACTTACTTTACTCATGGCAAGACTAACAGCTTTTTAAGTTTCACATAAACCAAATCTTTCACTTTTGGCTAAAACACTACATTATTCATTGGCAAGTTTCAACAGAAATGCCCGCCTACGATTTTACTAGATAAAGGCCGAAGATAGGGGCGCTGAAAAGGTTTTTATGTGCTACGAGCCCTAACCAATTTCTACATATACCGTAAATGGCCGATTAAGCGCCCTGGGCGCTTATTTAAAAACAAAAGTTTTTCGGTAGGTGCCTATTCGGACTGGGCGCTTATTCGGACCTGGGCGCTTATTAAGGAAAAGAAAAATAGATACCTAAAGATACATGATCTTTCCATAGAATAGATTGAAACATAAAGTCAACGAGACTATTTATTTGTGAGAGAATATAAACGTTTTTGAGGTCGAAAGTCAAAGAAAATTCGAAAAGGTTTCGTTTCTTTTTCATCCATCCAATATATACTGGGAGCTTATTCAGACTTGGGCGTTTACTCGGACCTGGGCGCTTGTGAGAAATATTTTTCCCAAACTGGGCGCCCGTGAGAATTATTTTCCCCAAACTTAGCGCTTGTGAGAAACATTTTTCCCAAAATGGGCGCTTATTTGAGTCCTGGGCGCTTAATCGGTAATTTACGGTATAGGAGTAATACGATTAGGAACATGATAGCATTACACAAAGGTCTGCATTAGGCAACAAGTTTTTTCAATGTTTATTGAAATTGAGCAACCATTCTGCAGTTCTCTAGACAATTAGGGACGGGGAGGCAAATATGTCATTGATAGCAAGCACCAGCTTTCCCATCAAACAAATTTCTTCTGCGAGTGACTGGTGCTCAACAGAAATTAAAATTATTCTCATGGTTGCCATATTGGAAAGGCACTGAAAAGACTCTTGGGTCAATCATCAAAGGCAATGGTACAATGTACCCCTTCACTGATATGTCAGATCAGTCAAGTTGCAACACATAATACGCTCATTCACTATAGCGACTCTGAGCAAGTCCATTCACTTTTGGAAGGCTGTTGACATTCCGCTCTCAGTGGCAAACATTCTAGTAAAAAACGCCAAGAAACTGTTCCGCTTTTGTAACGGTTATTACGTATGTCATACGTTCCTTTTTATCAAGAAAAGCGAGTGTTATTTTATGAAAAAAATCATCAAGACCGGGCTTCGCTGGTCTGTATTGCGGTCAAGTGCTATTTTCCCTCCTAATTCGATCAGCTGGGAACATCATCCTAACTCCATAACTGCAGTAGACAATGCATTTAGTATAGCTACATAACTTTGCCTTGAAAATAAAATGTATATATATTGAATGTATATATATTGGAACCTTCTTCGCCCAACAAATATTATGAGGGGGGTGGGGGTGGCTTATAGTAGTGCACTTACGAACTCTCTGGTGGCATTTAAACCTATAGCGGGGAATCTGATGTTGGACTTATTTGTAGATCTAAAAACATTAAAATCACTTAACAAGGCATAAACACAATAACGCCCCGTGATACATCACGCTTTTACTCGT
>JAAAKM020000461.1:0-24702 GCA_010016025.2 Alatinidae sp. Z8VKAUB7J3
TGGTCAAAATTCCATTCTGTGCACCTCTTGCCAGCGATGGTGTCACAAGCGGTGTTCAGGATTACAGAGACTGAATGTTGTCCCAAACTTTCGCTGTCCTACGTGCAGCGGGCGAAATCTGTGTCTGGAGGAGGAAGAAACAGATGATATTCAGATAGATGGAGAGGTTGTCAAAGAGGTGAAAGAGTTTTGTTACCTCGGTGATTTATTGGACACGGAGGGAGGAAATGAACGATCTGTAAGGATGAGAGTGTCTGCTGCGTGGCAAAAGTGGAGGGAAATTGCCAGTCTTTTAGTAAACGCGAGTATACCATTGAAAAATAGGGGACGGATCTATGATGCATGCATCAGGTCGGTGTTGTTGTATGGCTCGGAGGCCTGGCCGATGACGGAACGATTGAGAAATGTGCTGACAAGCTGTGACAGAAGAATGCTGCGATACATGGCTGGAGTAACTTGGCAAGATTGGATTAGGAGTGAGGAAGTGGCAAGTAGATGTGGGGTGGAACCGCTGGAGATATTGCTGAGAAGAAGAAGACTGCGATGGTACGGCCATGTTAAGAGAAGGGATGCGGAGGAGCCTCTTGGAAGAATTTTGAACTTAAATGTGGAAGGACGGCGACCTCCTGGACGGCCTAGAAAGAGCTGGAAGAAAACAATTCAAGAAGACATGAAAGACGTTGGAGCAAAGGAAGTAGATGCGTTGTGCAGGGAGAGGTGGAGGCATCTCATAAACCGTCAAACCCCATGAAAATGGGAAATGAAGACGTTAAATGGAGTAAGTAAGTAAGTAAGTATCAGCCTCTTGACCTTTCATTCCAGGACTTGATATGGAAGGTATAAGGGGAACCCCTATTGTTTAGTATATCAACAGATTTTTGTGATTCAAATACATAAACCTTACGATGAGCTCTTAGGTATATATCCATTATTGCACAATTGTTGGGGTTTTTTGACTTTGTATCCATTTCCTTTGATGGGAATCTTCTCCATCTACTCCATGTTGCTCTGTATTTTCAGTGCAAAGTTCTTGATTTTGATAATATTTAGGTAAGAGGCACTAATTAGTAATTAGTTAAATGCAGTTGTTTGATTTGTAAATAGATTCATTATCATTCCTTCACATGGATTGTAGCTTGTTTTCATGGGTACTAAATTTCATATAATTGTGTTTTTAAGATGCATTAGATTTATAGACTGGTACTTCCATTCTATTATATATGCGTACGTGAGTACCAGTAGACTCTGAAGGTATACATGTTATTATTTTTTGTGAGTCCTCACATAAGTCATAAGTTGTAGAGAGGGTGTATTTTATTCAGAAGCATTTTCATAATTGATAAATGCATCATTGTTTGTAGTATTTAAAGTGTAAAGGCAAATATGTTTTGCATTATATGGAGCTTATTTGGCCTTGTTTACACAGTTTCCATTTAAGGTAGAGAATGATGTTACCATAATATCTTGAATACCTGTTATTTCAATTGCCTGTGTTGGTAATATCCTGCTTGTTTTAGGCTGTGCATTTTATGTCAGTCTTGGGAATCTGTGCTTGAACAGTGTTATTTTTAGAGGCTCAAAAGCAGGCCTTCCAGGCCTTCAATCAAGTATATATTCAATCCCCCCTGCTAACTAAACTGTTAAGGTCACAAGCCTGTACACCCTGCATTTAATGTGCTTTTTAAAGGCCATCGTATTACATACAGGTACAATAAATCAAATATTTTAGGCAGGTATCTTAAAAGTATATTACAAGGTGAACCAAACCATGTTGAAATTTTTCTCTTCGAAACCCATGTATTCTTATGCACTTACCTCCATTTATTTATTTGTGTGATATCTCCAAACTCGCTACATTTGTCAGCCCTCTGTTTTATTGCAAAGTGCAGCATATATGTATGTGAACATTTCAAATTTTAAAGACATTAGAGAAGAAGGTTAGTTCGGAACTGTCAAGAAAGAGGGGATTTTCATGCTAATACTTTTTCAGCTTGTTGCCAGTGTAATATAAATAGTACTTCATACTAATCCTATGATGGAATGAATCTTATTGAAACAGTGGATAATCTGCCAACACCAGCCCACCTCCCAGGTTTGGAATTTAACCGAAGCAAGGAGTTTTCCGCAGCTCCACCTCGATATTTTAAAACCACGTTGTCTTAGAAGCTGTATGCAGAAATGTACTCGCGGAAACCTTTTCCGTCATAATGCCCGAAGTTAAACCCCTCAGTAGAAGTATAAGTCGACATTCCCTTTGACAATGCTCGAAACTGTGGACCATTTCAATGAGTCTTGTATAAGACCATAATTGTCTTACAGTACGGTTCTTGTCAGAACATTGCACATGAACAATACTTGTTGTGTAGATTGTAGAGCATTTAAAGTCCTATTATTCACATGAAGAATAAGGAGTGGTAGTAAATGGAAAATGGTGACGGAGTTTCCAATCTACTGAATGCTGAATGGTTGTTATAAATGATGAATAGAGATGGTTCAGATAAGACGATAAAATCTCAAGTAACTGTTTTATGAACAGTGATAACGATCGCAAATCTTGTACGATACAATTCATTAATTTGACTCTTTTCTTACATTCGTATTTTTGCATTTCTTGCGATAATCTGGACATGTTTTCTCCGTGTTTACATTTGGCCATGTTTTTTACCTCCTAATTAGGAACGTTGTCGACTGAATGATTATAAGCTATCCATTGTTATTGTGCAATGAAACCACCAGCTGATATTATGGAAGGAAAAGCAAGTGCAGCAAGTCCATCAAGACTGCAGAACAGGGTACGTCGTGTTGTTTGACCAAGTTTGGTTATGACCTTTTGTTTAGCCTATGTCGTCCTTTTGTTTACCTAATGTCATCTTCATCGTGACGTATGTGTGTATACGCAGGAAAAGCCACCATAACCTTAATATGCCTTAGTTTATTTAATTACTAAGCTTGCATAAGCGTATTCATTGTGGTTTCGGACGTCTTGTATTGACTGCGTCAGGTGCAGCTGTATAAAGGAACTGTCGTTGTAGCACTGAGCAGAATCAACGTGAAATTGGCTGACCGACGGATCACCAGAAAATTTTGGCAGTAACAATCACATATAAGCATACCTTTGGGAAATATATCAGCTTTATTACTGCTGTGGTATATCGAACTTAACCACAGTATCTCGTAATGGGGAGATTTACCGATTCCGTAAGGAAAGTGGCTTCGGGTTTTGTCAGAGGATACGCGTATCCCGAAATAGATCGGAAGGTAACTCAGTTTTTGTTGCGCTAAATTTGGAACTTATTTCAGTTCCGAAGTTTCTGTTTTTAAGATTAGTACGTCAATTACTGGACTAAAATAGATGATTCAATTTTTGAATATTTGATGTTTACGTTAAGAGATTATATGACGTATTTATCGTATTGATATAAGTGACAGACGCCTATATTTACTCTTTAAAGGTGTGGGGAATACGCACTCGAAACTCTTCAGCAGATATTTGTAAATAGAATAGGAGTGTAGACATTCCATGTCTACTTATGGTGGGAAGCACGCCTTTCAGTTCAGTATTACGTTTTGAAAGTCAGTCAGTTTGTCTCGTATAGAACGCAGCTGATAATGTTTTCGTAGCACAAACAGGGCCAGATTGTATAGCATTGATGTGGATGCCTCTACATGTATATCGTGTAAGGTGGATACTTGAGCGAATTTTTGGAACAAAATGGGCCGCAACCATTTCCTACAACCGTATAGGAAAATGCCTTTCCTTGCCAAAGAAATCGGCTCGGAGATGAAGGTAATCTTTGTTGTTATGGTGTAATACGTAATACTTGAGTTTTAAGTAATATATTACGTTGTAGACATATAGACGGCACATCCAACGGGATTTTTTCATGTAATACTCCAACGTCTGCAGTCGTTACAAACGCGTCTTTCAGTAAGCAAGGGGGTTATACTCTGAACCACTTTTTACCTCTTTGTGACAACAGTGGCAAACGATCAGTGTTCTAATCATGTTGTTTTTCATTTCATCTTAGGGCCCAGGAAAAAGTACCTTGTCTCTACAGGAATTACAAGAACTTGCTGAGAGACAGAAGCAACAGATTTACATGAACAACAAAGAGCTGCTCGCTAAGCAACAAAAATTGTTGAAGCTTCAACAAACTCGGTTTCGAAATGAAGCAAGGTATAATGCAGCGGGTGTGTCACAACACGAGCAAGATTCCTATGCTGCTAAGTTAAGAGAAACTTACCAAAATCATCTAGAACGCTTACGTGAGATGCAGGTTGTACAGGATGAAACCGATGCACAGAGATTCAGCAATATCGAACTATGTAAGTTTTCTGCAATTGTGCAGCTTGCGTTATATTACTGTACTTGTCAGGAAATGTTGTTTGTGTCAGCTGCCTCGTTTTGGTTACCCTCAGTATAAAGTCCGATAACATAAAAAGTCAAACCTATTTATACTGTGGGAACAATATCACTGGTTTAAATTTCACTGAATTGTGAACATATTAGATTAGGCAAGAAGTTTAGTACTAAACAGAATTCCAAGAAGTTTTGCAATCAATTTGTCTCAATATTTCGTACGTTCAGGAAGATGTATTTACTATTAGAGAAAAATTGTCTCTGATTGAATTTTGCTTTCAATATGAGCACTATTCTACACGTATTTTTAAGAAGGACGTTCGGAGCGATCCAGACCTATAATGTTCTTTAATATTAGTGATATCTTAACTGAAAGAAGCCTTCATATTTTTCAATAGGGTCATAGTGTAAAATGTTATAAAAGCCTTTGCGTGATTCAAATTATAGAACTGAAATTCAGTATCTAGGTCGTAAATTGAAAAGATAAGATTATAAAAAATTGGTAGAATGAGAAAATGCGCAGTGATGTTTACGTACCATTTTCACACAATTAGTATTTTCAATGTTTGTTTTGAAAAAGACACTAGAGAAATAGAAAATATGTCACCACCGTGGATTGATGATGTTTTCAATGTCTCTAATGACTTTTCTAAATTGACATATTGTATATAATACTTAAATCACCAAAAGCTGTTTGAAAGTTCTTAGTAATAGTGTAACATACGTTTCCTCTTCTCAAGATCCTCTTTCCTTGTTACTGTTTTGAAGGCTTGCTTTTTTAGAAGCTACGTTCTTATAAGAAAAATATACGTGAATGTGAGGGTGAAGTGCCAAGTGCTGTCCCCGATTCGATAACGGAATTGTGCGCATGCCAGCTGCATACCGTTTTATAGATATTGCTTGTATTGGTTGTGATGATCTCGGCAAAGGCAGTGTTATTATGCAAGGCTCCATGTCATGGATTGTCAAAAGTCGTTGAGTGATCAATTTCTACTATCTGCTTTTCTATTTAAATATTTATATGCAACGAAACATCTATGACCAGGTCTAACAATCGTTTAACAAGAAGAAAAAATTTGACAAGTAACTGTTAAATTAACATTTTGAATAAACACCGACCTTGTGACAGTAGAATTCTTTTTTATCGGTAAGATTTGTAATTCATAGTAAATAAGCTTCTTAGAGACATAAATTGTCGATCTTGTGAAGTGGTTCTAAATGGTTATTATTGTGAAAGGATAGATGCACCCTGTTGTGGTCGTAATGGTTAAAGCTGAAGTTTTATCGCAACCAACTTTAGCCATGTAGCCGCTTAAGAGTGTTAAAGGGCGCAATTACCTTCCCTCAGAAAATCTCGGAAGTAATAATTGATAACAAGGTCCCATTAGGATCATTTACAGGTGTTGTACAAAAGCGTAAATGATTTTTGGAGTATCCGCCATGTAATGTGACACTTCTCAGCATCAACATTTTGGAAGTTATTTCAATTGATTTCAAATTCAAGAAACCTTAAACGTCCATCCGAACAGATTCTAAACGATTTGCGTTGCATAATATGTTTTGTTTCTCTCACAGCATTCGAACTTGATCGAGTACGAGATATGTTCCTGTCCAAGCAGAGAGAACTTGCTTCTGCTGTAGCCAAAGTAGAAAGTTTGACGAAGCAATTAGAGGAGCGTAAGAGTGGGGTAACGACATGGAATATTACTCCAGAAAAGATGAGACGCAGGCGAAAAATTCAGGCCGCTCGAGAAGAATTGGATAAATTGAGAAACGAAATGACGGTAAGATATTCATTGGAGTAGCTCGTGTATATTCCATTGTTCTGTCGACAGTTATTTAATGGTTTTAACAGTTGCCTCCAAAGATGCCAGTACTTTTAATATTAGTGCGCTTGATTGCGTTACTGCTTAACTGTAGGCCGCCAAAACACCTGTATCCGAAATGCACATCACACATTGTCTTAGTCTACCATGTAGAATAATGAGCCTGTAGCAGTGAGATGATGTTAAGGTTTTGGTTGTAAAAAGATCACTCTACTCTCCCACAATTTTTATGTTGTTTTATTGTGAGTCCTTGCGTTCGTTTATTGTGTTTTTCCACCTTGTACCCTCTAATTTTTAATCTTTTTTTCCCCTTCGTGCCATCCTACATATCCATTACTCCCTTTTGATTTTTTTCCTCGCCGTCTTACGTCTCCACTACTCCCATCTCTATCTTACCCTCTATCGTTCTTACGTTTCCACTGCTCCTTTCTTTTATTTCCCTAACAGCGTGTCGCTCTTTGTATTTCCTTTAGTAATTTCTTAAACTGTTTTGAAGTGCATTGCCTATGTCGTATTACTATTAGCTATAACAAATTTCCCCAGTTGTAACTAATCTGCAACCTGGAGCAAAATCAGGCCTTTTTTTGGACAGGCAAAAGAGTTTATACTTTCTCTTAATGTTTTTCTTGTAGATACGTAATGAATTAAACAACCAGCAGAGTCATCAGTTAAAGGTACAAAAAGAGATCTTACGTGAAAAGCAGAGGGAACTCAACGACTTAGATGCACAGATCCACATGTTAGGGAAGCAACTCCGACAATATCAAACCAAAGGTCAGGTTGATAATTCTCCATACAAACCTCTGAATGGAGATGTATACCGCGGAAATTTCACACCCGCGAATTTATATGATTCTCTTCAAAGAAAACGAATAGCATCGAAATCATTAACAGCGCTTAATTTGCCAGGATATCATCAACTAAACTATTCAGGGACCCATTCTCCAAGCCTGCCAGATGTCAATGGAAACGTTTATCAACAGGGGAGCCCAGGACGTAATGGGTATCCACCAAGGGCTAGTGTTTCTGGTGACTCTCCAGGTAGGCGAAAACTTGAGAATGGGACTGCAAAGAGGGGTGGTACCGTCCCTTACACACGTCGAGGTAATCTGTTTGTGGCACCCGATGGACGAGAATTTGACAGACCACCAACCTGGGATGATTTTCTTAACTTTGACAAACATGCAGAGAACGGTAGAGGTTTATCGCCCAGTTTCCAATCTCAATCAGAATATCCCCAGAATGGTACAAGTAGTACTCAGCCACCGTCGAGCCCAAATTTGCCCCGTGGAAGAACAGATGTGAAACCCGCTGTACACTTGAATGGCTCGGATTCTGGTTCTCCAGTACAAAATGCGCCATCAGTGTCTTATGGCCCATTATTCAGGGATTCGCCGCTTTCAGGACACCAGGCAAAGAAGGAGCTTTTCCCTTCCCGCCAGACAGATAGCTTGAAACCTGTGCAAAACGGAAATTCTCTGTCCCCGTCCTCGTCCGTGTCCTCTTTATCATCAATGTCGTCGAGCATGACTAATGACGATGTGCGACCAATCATGTCAACGTCCAGGAACAGTAAGGAGATGCTACCTCCGCACCCTAGTTACTTAGCACGCCCTGAAAAATCATCTGGTGGAGCTTTGCAAGGTTATTTACCGCCAGTGAAACAGGACGTTTGGAATGACTCGACCGAATTTAGAGCACTGGAGTCTTCGTCACCTATTCCACTGTCCCCTGAGCCCCCTATGGCTGCACCAGAATCAGGGTTCTTACCGAAGTCGCCGTCACCAAGCCCCACATTATCAATGACAAGTATAAGTTCCGTGTATAAGGATTCTTTGCGAACAACATCAACAGATTTTATCAATAGCAAGGTCATTAGATTCATGGATTCGAAGAGGAGCTCGGCGAGGGAGATAATAAATTATTCGTATCTACACAGGGCTTTGCATATATCTGATCCACCCAGTAGTACTGGTGTAGTACAAAGTACAGCGTCTACAGAAGAGAATGTTCAAAAGTCATTTTCAACGGCAAATACTACCCCTGTAATGACAACGACGACAATCAAACCGAAACCTCAAGTTGCACCAAAACCAAACCGACAACCGCCGCCGCCACCTTCACAGAAGCCTATTAGCGTTACTTCGGCGACCGACCCAAGACCGGAATCAACGAGGGATCTGATGAGTCCATATGCTGTGAACGAACCGCAGAATAGTGAACAACAGTCAGTAAAAGACCTTGTCGAGAGATTCGCTGGGCAAGAATCATCTGTAGCCGATTCGACGATGTCTCTATCAGTGACTGCGGACTCTGTGCTAGACAACGCAGATGTTGTCGACGGAGCAGTGGCGGCGACGGAAAATGGAGATGGTTCCACGGCAGCAGATTTAGACAATACCCTCTCGGCGCCACCGTTAGACGAAACGGACAATGTGGCCGTTACTGACTTTAATAAAGAGTTTCCGCCACCTCCTCCTTATATTCCCAAGATTCCCGATCATGACCCCCCTCCATATTCCGAGATTGAGAACTATGAATTATCGCCATTTGCCGACATTGACATGATAAGTGCTACACAGAACGATCTTTTGCCATTCTTAATTAATGCATCAAGGGCGCAGTATATGAATGACAGCCAAGACTCGATGTATGACTCGGACAGTAGTTCTCAGAAGTCGGATGAGAAGATCATAGTGCCAGTAGTGATCAGTGTGCCTCCAGAAAAAATGCCGCCGCCAATTCTGATGAAACCAGGGAAAGATCGAAGGCCCAAGAGGAAGGTACAACTTGATCCCCATGCCCTACTACTTGATGCATCACTTGAAGGGGAGCTGACTATTGTCAAGCAAGTTCTTGGAAAGGTAAGAGTTTTGAAGGTATTTCAGTGCAGCAATACATATCTTACAACTTTAGTTTTACCTCTTTGAGATAATGCAGTGAAACCTTGAGTAACAGGAGGCAGGAAGTCTTTAAAGATTAAGGGAAGGGATAACCGTTAGGACTGAATTTAGAAGCACTCTAATAGTCAAGCAGAAGGAAATACCAAGAAAGGCTAGGCTTATAAATTTCTTCCATGTAATTGCCACAATAGTTGACTAAAGTAATTTAGCCGTCTCTGTTAACAAGCTCGTGAGAACGTTAGAGTTGGTATTGCTGCTCCATGATATTTGAATTGATGTACATGGTGCTTTAACATTTCAATAGTTTTTGTATGGGGTGGTAGTAAGAAGAGATGTATATTTTCTTTTGCATGTTTGCATAAGATAGTTTAGGAAATGGAGTTTAGTGTTACCTGTATATCAAGCATCTTATCACAGTGCTTAATAAGGTTTATGCATTGGCATGCTCAATTTTATCTCATTGGTTGCCGCTGAAGTCGTGGCTTCGTTTTAGAAATTACTACCTGAAAATGCCTTTCAGTGCCTAAAGACTGGGATGCTATTACACAGACAGCGTTTAAAACTTGCACGAGAAGTTCACGTTTTTGCCATGCCTTTAACTAACCATTACCATCTCTTCATCATGATTTTACCCACTTACTTTTGAAAGCACGCTTTCTTCCATTAATGTAGGTACCAGATCCCAGCTTACCGAATGCAGAAGGTATCACTGCGTTGCACAATGCTGTTTGTGGAAACCATAAGAATGTTGTGAAGTTCCTCGTTGAAATCGGATGCGATATCAATTCAGCGGATAACAACGGATGGTGAGAACCAGATGTCTTTTTTTGTTATGTCGATAAGAAGAGTCGTTACGCTTAGAACAGGGCAAAGGTTAAATATTGGCGCACGATTGATGTACCCACGTAACCCTTGTTACTAAAATGGGTTCGTTTTGAGTTGATCGTATTTGGAGTTTGCAACCGCAAAATTTGTTTACAACAGATCAAGATGTTAGTTGAGCTTACACAAAAGCGGGAAATTGTATCTTGCGACTATGAGAAGATTCTTTCACTGTCAATACACCAGCAAACACGTCTACCGTAGTGACTTATATTTCTACAGCATTTACTGCGTAGTTCTTTGATCCTATTCAGCACCAGATTCATTAATTTAAGGGGACTTGACAAATGACAAAATAAATACACTTAAACCTTGAGTAATAAAATCGGCACGTTCTATGAACTAAAGCATAAAAACAACAATAAAAAGATGGATGTGTTTATACAGTGGTAACTGAGCGTTAGTTAGTTGTTTTTGGTACCCAATTCAATATGTATTGTGCTACTCTAGCAAAATTCATTTCTTTTTAGTAACAATTTTGCTTAAGTGTTATAACCCTGCTTATATGTCAAGCTCTTAATGCCGAAACGTCGTTTAATATGTTTGTAAACCAAAGCGTTAAATAAAAACCCTCAAAATTCTGATAAGGCCATGCGAAGATGTGTATTCTATACCTGGGATGACCTTGTTCGAAATGAGTTAAAAGACATTAGGAATCCATTTACGTATCAGCACCTCACCAGTAGGGATAGTACCGCTCCCAACTTGCAGCAATTCCATGGAGCGAATGACGGTGGTCTTAGTAACATGGGATAAGTTTATAAGTCGTAGATGCCGTTGAATATCATAGCGAGGCAAAGATTTGACTGAAAAATCAGTGGGCGTAAAAAGTCCAACAGATAAAGTGAAGTCATCGTTAACTTGAAAGCCGACGGGAATCTATTAAATAGAACGTTGGTAAACTTTCATTAACATGGTGTAACCGCATTGTTTTCAATCCATAGGACGCCTCTGCACTGTGCTGCATTCTACAACGATACAGAACTCTGCAGATATCTAGTTGAGCATGGTGCATCGGTTTATGCAACAACGTATTCCGACTGTCAAACACCGTCACAGAAATGTTCAAGGCTGGAAGATAACTATGATCAATGTTTTCAATATTTACATGGTAAGTACAATTGTACTGTTTAAGATAATAATGTAGTGGCGTTAGCAAACCGCGTCGACCGCAGTTTCTTCATAAGACGAGCCAAATCTGTTGCTCGTGGGTCACCATAGCCAACTTACAAACGAAAAGCCACGGTTCGGTGCCAGTAAGATTCATCTTCTAATGTCGCATACTTAACTCGTACTCACCGTGTACAGCATTAAATGTTAGTAGGATTTCAAACTATTTGGAAGATGTTAGTTGAGTGTATTAAACAGACTCTTTGAATACAACAGACCCATAGAATGTAGGCTGCCAACCCTGTGCTGCATAAGGTTTTGGGTGTTACTGGCCGAATAAACCCACAAAAGACTGCTAATTATTCATTAGTGGCAAGTATTCTACATTTAGGCAAGATGTTCAACGTCCGGTTCTTGTATTGTACTAAACGATGTGCCAGCTTGATCCATGTTTATAGTGCGAGATAGGAGAAAAGACCGGAGGAATAAGGAGTTTACTGGCGGGCCGATTACAATTCGTTAGTGGGCTTTATCTTGGTGAAGTCTGCCATAGAACATAGAAGCTTGAATTCACCGGATGGTACATGGGAGCCTCGTGACCCGAACCTACTCTGTCAATGGCCTTTGAAGCAGGCTTTGAGTTCGGGTACTGTATGCAATCTAACACCATATATGTGTACTATAACAGCACCACGGACGTATTACGTGTTACCTACAATCAAGACACTTCTAACTCTATTATAACTTCTTGGTATTACTCCCTAGTTCACCGTAGGAGAAAAGATATGATTTGTAGGAAAAAAATCAACCAGCGATAACAAATTTTAGTAGTCTTGAGATAATTGCGCATTGGTGGTGTTGCAAGGTAACCATCCAATCCAGTCCTACTTAGCTGCCCCCCCGTTCCCTCTCCCTCTCAAGCACACACACAAAATTTGAGTGAGGCCCACCTCTTAGAGTCCAGCTCACTGTTGTTCTTCTAATTGGTCAATCCTAAGTCAACCACTAGGCGTACATTGTCTATTATATACTTTATTGTCTGGGTTTTTGATGTGAAGGTTGATCTTATGACTTATACGAACGACTGTTCATGACAACGACTAGGGTAATTCTTTAAAGTTTATGAAGACTTCTAAGTGCCGCTTTGCTGATCTTCGAATAAGTATATTCTATAAAAGTAAGACGATGTCTTTTAGCTTTTAGAAACCTTCATTGATGTTTTTAATGTTTTGATTTTATTTTAGACTGCAAGGATCATGTTGGAAAGTTAAACAATAACAGAGTATATGGTCTATTCGACTATTCTTCTGAAGGAGAAGATGAACTTTCATTTAGTTGTGGTGAAGTACTGACATTACAGCGAAGAGGGGACTCAGTGGAAAAGGAATGGTGGTGGGCTGAGAACCAGAGAGGAGAAGCAGGATATGTTCCGTTTAACTTACTCGGGGTAAGATTATATTAAGTTTTATATCCTATCCCATGTTTTGTACTTGTAGGTATCAAAATAAATATCAAATATGTGTTTGAATCGGCATGAACTGTATTGGGTTAAGTGATGTAAGGCAAGGGTAAGACCAAACACTGCAAAGCCAGTGAAGTCAAGGATGCAACAAAGGCCACCAAAGACTGATTTTGTAGACAGATAATTGGATAGAAATATGTTTGTTGCAATACCGAGATCGCGGAATTTGTTTCGAGGAGTGCTCAATTTCAACCTACTCATGGTCATAAGCTAAACAGCGGCAGTAAATATAATATGTAATAAACCAGTGTATGAAACAGTTTCTCGGTGTCTTCCTTGTACAAGAACAAATCACACCGAGCATCCTCATCCGATCACACAGGGCACCTATCCCACCGACTGGTTCTGTTAACGGACCTCGAATCGGATCTTTGTGACTTAAATGTTGACGTGGGCTAAAAGTGCGTCGATTGGTAATACTTAAATCAAAGCAGCTTCCGCGAGTATACTAGTGCTACCAACGTTATTGAAAACAATTGAATTTAAAAGAACCCATAACCTATACTGAATAGATAGTATTAGGTCAATATCATATGTTCCAACTAACTGTTTGCACATATTAAACACCGCATTTTTCCCCTCTTAATAGCTTTACCCAAGAGTTGCCGCCGAAGTCTGAATGTCCGACATACAGCCCGAAACGAAGGGCGTCTGGTCAATGAAAGTCATGAACGGATGACATCAGGTCGCTGTGAGTCGTACACGAAGGGCATCTGATCAGTGGAACTGCCCGAGGCATCGGATGGACTACGCTTTGAGTATAATACCGGGCGCAAGTTCCGATAAAGGCCATGTAAATAATACATTTTTCATATGAAGAAACAAAGATAATTTGTTAACATTTGCCGACCAGACGTAGTATTACAGGATGGATCGATGTTAAAAGAATCCAACTTTGGCCTCAGTATCATGTTGATACACGTTTTCCTTAAGGTGTCATGTTTCATTCTCTTGTAAAGAGCTAGATTTACATACGATCTTTAATCATCTAGTGACTTGCTTCCTTTTATTTTATAATGATCCAGTTGAATCCATTGGTTTGTGCATCGATTCAGACTGTCAAGTGAATCATTTGGCAAGCCGTTTGTACCATTCAACTGATCCCGAAAGTCTTCGAATTCCGTATCCGAAGTACCGGTAGTAGTTCGGTGGCGTTCATTCTTGGTGTGAAGGAACGCAAAGCAACGCACTGTGAGTTGTTGGGCAGGCTACCTATTAAATGGACGGCCTTCTTAGAAGGACTACGTACTGTACGAACTTCTTATTCGGTGGAAGCAAGAAATTTAGGTTGGGCCAGATTGTTGGTAAATTTATTTACTGGATGTTAACGGTTACTGCCAAATCCGATTGTCCCTCGTCTTGCCAACCTTGGAATTGTATGTTTGCTTATTGTAAAGGATATATAATGAATTTTTTATACTTGTACAGATTATTTGTATCATGTTGACGTAGAAAGGTTAGTTTAGTGTAAACATAGAGATGACTTTTCTTTTTACGTCATCTTGGATAGTTGTTGGTTATTATACTGGGTTCATTTTTTTATTTAGTTGTACAGATAATTGTGGAGATCGGATTTAAAATGCTAAATGTGGCAGCTATATCGATCAGAAGTTGATCTGCTCGTAGACGTAGTATTTTTGTACGTAAAAGTGAGGTCGACCGTCA
The DNA here is from genome assembly GCA_010016025.2 of Alatinidae sp. Z8VKAUB7J3. NCBI lineage: Eukaryota > Metazoa > Cnidaria > Cubozoa > Carybdeida > Alatinidae > Alatinidae sp. Z8VKAUB7J3. Next base: position 14,269 of record JAAAKM020000461.1, read on the forward strand.
ACCTTGTCATCGACTTTTCATAGTGACGCTTTCAAAGTGTCTGCAAATTCTATAACAATGGGATAATAGTTGCTTTAAGAGGTAAATCGACGACCCGCTTGTGCCTGGGTCGTGATATTCGTATTGCAACTAGAGAAAATAGTGCTGCAATTTTATACGGCTTCTAGTTTCAACCTTCAGCACCTTATCGACAATGGAGTAACGGCAATGACTCGCAACAGCATCGCTATAGGTTGCAGCACTAGTATCACCTAGTTGAGTCAGTGTGTCTTCATGAATGCCAAGCCTTTAACTCCTCTCTGCCCCCAAACAGCTACGTTGTGACGTAAGTATACAGGTAATGGACTTTATCATCTCCGTTAGTCGGAAATGAGGCATGGAACTCTAAAGTTGTATCTTGGGATGTTCCATTGAAAGCAGTCGGGAAGAGACTTTCGTATGTATAAGTCTTTTGCTGAGGACACTTGATGTGAATCTTTAAACCTTAGCACTGGGTAGCATCTTTCACTTTTACATAAAAATAGACTCCTTTTGCATGTCGAGTGGATGTATTAACAGAACTATATACAGATAGATAAAATATACGTAAATAGGTCGAGCTGACATTATGGCAGTATTTGCGCATCTATCCACCGAATGGCACCCCATATTTGTTTACCTTGCTGCACTGGATCCTACACTTACTTTTCTACTCTGTTGCATTCGCGATCTATTTGGAAATGTTAGTGAAAATATTTCTTTACATAGGAGTTACCACCGATGTATAAGATGGACGGAGTAGCATGATCAATTATGTGGTCAAGGGAATACCGTCATAGACGATAACTCCAAACATGCAAAAATGTTCGTAAAAGGAGCTTTTAGAAAATACTGTAGTGAGCGTGCCGTTGCCACCACGTAACCAAGGCTGTTCAGGTGTGACTGGCGTTTCCTGTCTGGTCACACGTATCATGTTGGCAGTACTACGTTGTACGGTGGCATAAGGCACTGCTTGTCGACAACGACTGTGGGATGATCTATCTCAAACGTACCGTGTATTTCTGAACTTCGTCAGAGTTCACGATAAACAATGATAATGAAACTGATTTGTATCTGGTATCTATGTATATAACTGTTCGTGATGACTTTTTGTATTTAGTAGTTGTATCTAGTAATTTAGCGTATTATAATAGTATAGTATTGTAGTAACTTTTATAGACGATAAAACGGCCATGTGACGCTATCATTTGGGCATGGTTTGTTTGGCGATAGAGGTAGTGACAAGATGTTGTAAAAACTCGTCCTTCTATTAATACTTTCAATGCCTTCAAGAAACTCTTTTCCCCTACAATATGATAGCTCCCCGCCATTTGAGAATGAGAATTATGGCTCGAGTAGTAAGAGAACGTTCGTAAGTTCGCCCCTCGTACATGGTTATCTCCGTTAAATAAATACTCACCATACGCATTCTTAGGCGTTAGCTGAAATCTTTGTCAACATGCCATGTGGTACTATTTGTGATTAACCCAAACTGGTACCGCGGACAATTTGTCCTGTAGTGCTTTAGATCACAAACGTTGCTAACAGTCATAGGTCCTGAACTGTGATCCTGTACGAAATGCCAGTTATATCATGGGAAGTGTATTGAATGCATCGGCTTACCATCCAGAAATGCTAGGCATCTCTTTATAGCGTTTTGTTATTATCGGCATTAGTTGGGTTGATTTTACCATTCAGTGTACCACATCTTACTACCTTGTACCTTTGGGTGAGAAGACAAGTACAAATGTCGTTTCGTACCCCACCGTCGTAACCTTTAAATCTACTTGCATTCCTTGGAAACAGCAATAAAATTTTGAGAGAATGTAGGGGTAGATTGGAGGCATAATGTGCGAGCGGTTCTTGCATGTTCTTAACGCCAAGTTTCCCATACTTGTATCCGTGAACTAAAACACGAAATTGAATATTTTTTCTACTTTTATTTACCGGATGCTGTCATTGGAGCTCAATATACATTTTGATTGATATTCAGCATTTATTGCTTCTGGGCAGTTGCAGATATTATTAGAAGTGATTTCATTGCCTTCTGTCAAGTGGGTTATTTGTGAATCTGCCCTTCAGATTAGATGTGCTTGATCGAAAGGATTCTGCTTTTCACAGCCTTGTCTATCAGATGTGTAGTTTTAATGTAGTTAATTGAGCATCAGTCTTCGAAATAGAGGCTATTTTGGTGAACGTTTTTATACCGTACTGATAAAATATTATTGAATCCAGTCTGTATTTCTAGGTAATTGCTCTATGTATGAAATGTAATAAACAGAATATAATGAAACGGAGTTGTTGTCCTTGTGCCTTTTATTTATGTATTTTGTTGTAGAAAACCATTGAGGCGCTACGTATGTATTAGGGTACAGTAGTTTCAATGTCGGACCTACTGCTCATCAGGGGTCTTAATTGAGAGACTGCCACGTATTGTATGTATTACAGATTTTCCACCACTACACAAAGAACCTGCCAATTTTTCATTTCCAGAAAAATGCTGGCTGAACATTTGAATTTAACAGGAATATATACTGATAAACGTCCTTTGCAAGTTTTTCATTTAAGTTTTAAGCTAGACGGGAATGACAATCATGAATTAAAGTGAGTAAGGACCAAGTAGAACATTTACCGTGAAATTATAATAGACCGCTATGACCTGTTGTTTGAAAAATTCCCGTAAACAGATCATACAGGTCTGTTTTCCCACTTTTTTACTTTCGTTCTCCGTCATAATTGCTTCTATTTTCGGGAAAAAAATCCCGAAACTCGGAGTTTTCTCGGGTGGTCGCAAAACTCCCTCGGGGATCGATACTCTCTAACCGCAGTGGGCTTTGGACAGATAGACGGGCCGGAGAATAATTCACCCTTGGTCAAGTCACATGCCTCAAAAAGAGGCTGGTCTCCAATTGCGTTGAGCAGGATGTCGATGTCTGCCGGTGGATGATTGGAAGCTAATGTGGCGACTACAGTAAGTTAACATCGGAGATCGCCTAGCTCAGCTGATAGAGCGCGGGCTGCGAAAGCGTGGGTCACGGGTTCGATCCCCGGTGGTGACATATTTTCTATTTCTCTAGTGTTCTTTTCATTTAAATTCTGTGAAATGTGTTTTATACTCCTCCAAAAACGTAGAGAGATCCTCGAAGATGCTGAGCGGTGTTGTGGGTATCAGCTGTAAGAAATTTCTAACGGAAGCATCAATTTACAAGTTTTCAAAAAGAAAGTTAAAATTAATAATGTCTTAATGTTTACTCATAATAATCTGAACGGTTCCTAAAAACACCAACATTGACTCCTCGTGTTGGAAATTCGCAAGACGCAACAGGTTGTGCTCAAACACTCGAAGCAATAGAAGTGAAATAATGATTGAAGTACTGAAACATATAATCTAGAATATTCGTCCCCATCCTGGTGTAATTTGCAGGCCTCTTCATCCTACCTGTTCTTGAGACAGCAGACTTTTCGTTTTGACGACAGAGATCGCAGTTTTAACTCTTATTAAATTCCCAGCTGTTTGAAGGTGGTAAATAGTGTCAGCTGGGGGAGGTGGGGGAAAGTAAATCTTAATTTGAAAAGGACTTGAAAATAGGAACATCTGATCTCACTTATTTTACTGGGCTTTGAAAAGGCGTGCACTAATCGTTCTCCAGAGAAAAAATCTGTTTGCCTCCGACACTTTAAAGCAACAGCAGAAAATGCTACTTCAAGATCTTGTTGAATACCGTTTGTACAATGCGTTCTCGCAGACATTTCTTTCACAAACCTTCAATCCTCAATCTGTTTTCTTTGTTAGCTGCCTTCAAAAAGCTTCCATCTCTCTCGTTTGGCTCTACCTTTGACAACATGTGACGAAATGAGTTGCATTGTGTTTTGATAATTGAAACTTTACTTATAGACAATGATAGGGATATGCCCACAAAAAGGACTAGGGCCCTTGACATTCTAAACTAATCATTGGCTTTATTTTCAAATTAAAAAAATGAGCACCTTGATGTCTGTTTAAAATATGACGGGATGGATACCACCCCTGCCCCCGGTACCGACGATCCTGATTGTTGGTTTTGCTTCAACATTTCAACGAAAGTACTATGTTTCTTTGTATTTTCCTGTCCATTTCTCCTAAAATACCCGCAAGGTAGCAAATCATTGAGTTCGACCTGGTATTCACAACCAAATTTCATCAAAGGATTTGCAAAGTAAAGTGAATATCTCTACTTCATCTACTTTGTCAATGCATATCTCTACTTTATAATAGTTAAAACGATCTCACCGACTCACTTGATCTTTAGCAACGCCAAAGGTGTTCACCACAGAAAATAGACTTGGAATATCTTCTCCATTAAAACGTTGAGTTGACTCTGTTAGCTAACCCGACCCCAGTGGAAGTGTGAGTCGAGTTGCGATGCTGGCGTCGCGGGTTAGAGAGATTGTGTTGCTGTGCCGATGCTGGGTGCTTTGGACCAAGGAGCGTGTTCAGATTTCGGGTCAGAATTTAACGTGATTGTGTGATGACAGAGGACGAAGAGCTCAATGGCGAAAACTTACGACCACGAGGAATCGAACCCCGTCCTTCAGTGTTGCAACGTGATGTGCTAGCCATTACACCATGATCCCAAACCATCAAGGCACAGAAAATTTGGGATGTCATTTGTTTGGATTGACGTCACTACAGATTAAAGAGGAGCACATCGTTCGCAATACAATTTTTCAACAGCTATTATACCTCCATCTGGAAATCTGCATCCTCCCACCTGTTCAAAACTCTTTTGGATATGCTTTGATAACTGGTTTGGCCATGTCTTTCGTAACCTGGTAAAGTTTAGAAATTAGGGTGTTACTTGACTCAAAGCAAGGTTTTCATGTTTGGATTTGGCATTTTCCATAAGTTTCAGCTTTCAGTTTTAGCTTTCATATCTACAACGGATCATCGCTCAAACTCACTCTGCTGCTATCTTCTCGACATATGGTCACCGAGTAAACCAACCACAGTACCTCAAATTTGTGGAGTAGCAGTTTTCGCTTTCGTAAATTTAGAGAGAAGCATCTGTAACAAAGTTAGCAGCTTTTGAGTCCTGACGTAGCCATGTAGAAAACGTTTGCTATTATGCACCATTATTTCAGAGAAGGAAGATCTTAACAGTTCTTTACAGTAGCTACGAGTTAACCCTCCGAGTCGTTGGCCATCTCTTCTGTTTAGCGGTGAATAGTGTTGTGGCAGGGCATAGTTGTTATGTGGTTACTTCGTTCCCCTGAATCGTCTTCAGATGAATGTATTAGCCAGCCATTCATGAGTGTGCATACTCGTTGCTAGTGAAAGATGAGTTTTGTAATTTGTTTTAGACCCCACTTTCATTCATACTGCTCTTTGCTTTGAACAAAGATTCCAGCAATTTTCAATTGCTACATTCGTAGCCTTCTCCTGTGGGCATTTAAAGTGATAAAGGATATGTTCTTTTGGTCTGGATCAAGACAGTTCTGGTATTCGTCCATGTTAGCTGGTCACATTAATCGGTTACTGAAAAAACCGACATAAAGGGAAGTAAGGCTTGATCGGTTCCCTAACAGCACTAGCGAAGTTGTACTTACAATAGTTTATTAGGTATTGGCCAACTTCGCTGTTGATTGGGTCTGATAGCTTCTTGGTTGTCTTTAATTATGGAAATTTCGTAATAAACTGAATGGAACTATACTCTTAGTTAAATATACACTTGGCAGTCTCTCAATCAAAGACCCCCGATGAGCAGTGGGCCCCGACATTGAAACTACCCTAAATAAACAGAAAAACCACCAAACAGGTTAACTAATAAATAAAGGGCAGCTGGGGCGTATAAGGGCAACGCCCCTCAATTTTGGCTACCGGACAGAGAAGAAAGCCATGAGGCAGACTCAACCGCCCAGTTCGACCCCCACTCGCGGATCATGGAGAGCATCTGTCATCAATAAGAACAGATACTACATCCATTCCTTACCAAAAGGCCGAGAAGCTTGGCACAACCAAAATGCTTGGCCGGATCACAAGATTCCAAATTTGACACGTTGAGTTTGCTGCTTCAAATACAATTAACAAACATAATAGGGAATGGTTGTGTGACCTTTTAATTGATTTTGAGTAGCCCTGTAAGTCCTCATCCTGAAGGTACGAAGGCACCGAGATATTATAAACTGCTGAAAAATTGTTTTCAAGAAGAGGAACTTTAAAAACATTGCCCCTTGTTTTGTTTTTCTTGGACTATGTCTTGATATTCCACTCAATTTCTTGACTTTCGTAAATATCATCCGGATTACTGACGTTTCCTGCTTTGGCTTATTGTCAAGAGGATCCCTTTGAAAACCATGGTTGTAGGGCGAAACACTGTGGCTGAATGCATGCAAGGGGCTCATTTTAAAACTCCGTCTTGACATACGAACTCGAGAAATTGATGATTGACGCGAAGTGTGCAACTTTTACACAAGGGACGTCAGAATAAAGCGCGAAGAAAAAACTCGATTATTTGACACTTATACGTCATTTATTCAAAAAAGGGACTAGTCATTGGAAATCATTACAATGGCATTCAGTAAATGTTACCTGGAGACACATATCTAGTCCCTTGATCCTGGCTGAAATTACTAGAAAAAGAATTAGAATTACTAGAAAAAACCCCAACTTTAACAACGTATAGCGGCTTTAACACTATCATGGATAAGACCTCACTAAACTTCGGAAAAGTCGGAGTCAAATGGACCGCCGAAGTTTCTCCAAATTATGGAAGGATCAGAGTTCTACGACGTCTGACTTGGGGGCTTGTATGAAAAGTTTGGGTAAACAAACGCACTTTGATCAAATACCGCAATTAGTACAATTAGTTAACTCGACATCAATTATATTACATTACTACTAACAGTGTACACTACAGTCTTCCGGAAAATGATGGTACGTGGGAAACACAGGCCAACGTTTCAGGAAAGTATCGAAATGAGAGGCCAGAATGACAATGACCCAATCTTACAAAACCTACTCAAAACCTATTCCTGCTAATCAGAGTTCGGTACGGAATATCTACCATATCTGGCTCAAAATGAGACAAAAATGTCCCCGAGGTAGCCAAAGATTTGTATCCAAGACTTACCGTACAACAACTTACATCTTTGCGGAATAACAGGCAATCACCATATGGATGGCAGGTTTGCAATCGATAGTAAATGTCACGGGGCACAATGTTGGACTTTCTCGATGTAAACATTTACTATATCTTGCTGAAAATGGCCAAAATGAAGCAGGACACTTGGAGAAGAAAAGGGTCCCACGTCCCTGGTATAACGCGGTTTCTACTCAGCTCCTTCTATCAATAGGGGAAAGTGCGATGCAAGGCACCAACATCATGATTTTCAAAATCGATAGCAGGTTGCAGCGGAGGTAAGGTTACTTTAACGTTAACATAAATTAAAGCCCGCGATTGTAGGTTTCGCACCTTAACGACTGGTGCGCATGCGTCACTACAAACGAGGGCGGCGAAGCCAAATAAGCAAGACCAATACAACATAATGAAACTAGAAAAAATAATTGTATTAATTTATACACTTCAATCTAAAATACATACAACAATCTTGCTTATACCAATTATTACTGTGCAATTAGAAGATTAACGATGAGGTAATAAAAAAAATTTAATCGCTCTGCAATAGGGGCCTCTTAGAAGTACCTAAAAACTGTGGCAGTTACCTCAAATTGAAATTCATCATCACTCCCCCGGAGTAGGAACAGGAGTTGCCGGCCATTTGTTGTACCATTGAGATATCGAGTCGTCCATTCATCAACGAAACTAGTATACAAAACATCATTTATTGCCGCATCAATACTGTGGGCTATCGCATCAATTGTGATCTATAATGTGTAGGCCCTCTTTTGAGTAGATTCTCTTGGGAAAGCAGAACCCATTGTCACCCTTTGAGCAATGCTAAACGAATTCCAACATATTATTTTGAGCACTATGTATAACAGGCACCGTAGATAAACACAATCACTGCTCCTACTGGAGATTGAATATAAGGATACCAGGTCAGTTGTTATATACGAGCAATTGACTGCCAAATCCTCCATAACTGCATCAAGACTTCTTTAAGCTAGAAATTGCCCATCATTCTCTTATCTACTCCGCCACATATCGCATCCCACCCTACAAGTATTGTACGGGGTCTCAGTCACGGGCTTTTCTTGCAAGGAGAGATGTGTTCACATCTAAAATCTGCATGACATGGAAAAAGCGACGAGAAATATCTCTGGGTGAGCAGAAGATTTTAAAGAACTTACTAAGTATAGGGAAACGATCCCTTTTCGTACACAGTGGTACAAGTGCAGGTATTTTGACCTGATAGAACATTGGGAAGTACTCAAGGTTCTTCAGTCGTGCCATCAAAACCTGACGATATTCAGATCTGAAACGCCATTTAACTCAGGAGTGCCAAATAATCGTACCCCCCCCTCTTATTAATTTTTTGAAATTTATAAACTTCCCCGCTCGTTATTAGGACCCCCCGTTTATTAATTGCAAGGAATTTTCCCAGTTTTCAAAATGTAAATGATATCTGAAACACTTGAATAAGTTCCCGTGCATCATTTGACCCTGAAACAGTTGCTAATTAGTCAATCAGTACGATTTTTGTCCTTGTGTCACCCTTATTTACAACTTTCACGAAATTGAGACTGGAGTTCAGACCCCCATGTTCATTTGGACCTCCCACGTTTATTAACTTTAGACAGTAATGATGACCCCCGTTTATTCAGACCCCCCGTTTATTCGGCACTCCAGAGTACTTCTTGTGCCCCACTCATTCCTTATACATCTTTGCTAAATGCCCTTTTGGTTATTGTTTGCGGACAACTAGTGCAAGGGCCTTAACAGCTGTGTACTAAAAGTGGCGATGCCCCGGCAGACTAAGGTCTTTGCTGATAAAACTTTTACACAAGATCATTGGTCAGAAACTTGGGCGCTAATCCAAAGGCAACAAGACCAGAGTTGTTACAGTTGACAGTCCGACGAAGGGGTACTGAAAAGCGGTTAAGTTTTGTAAAAAATTTTAATACCGCAGTTACAGGAAAATGAGTTCAGAAGTATTCTCCCTATACAGTAAGAAAAACGACTACATAAAATGGATAGACTTCCTGTACAACGGTCACTGGTAGAGGAAAACAGTGATGATATCAGGCGGGGCCAAATAAGACAAATGCAATGCTGGGAGTTAAGCAGGAATTAGACGGTTGTACGGCGCACCTATTCGACGCAACGCAATCTGTCAAACAAGCAGAGAATCTTTAGTTTTCTCTAGCGTAAAAAAATCACGCGCAAAGATCTACACATTTAACAATGTGAGCTCGTGTTCTAAAAGGCTACAAAGCTGCGGATACTCCGTAAGTTAGTTACTAATTTAAAAGAGTGGGCTCTAAAAACTACCTCCTCAAGGAAACTATTTAACAATTATTCAAGCGTTCGATATCAACATAAGTCATGTCGCCTTGTTGCTTCCCTTTCGTCCTAAAAATTCTATGGAAAAGTAACTTCGTTGTCTCTTTCAACATAATGTTAACTAGCTTTAGGAATAACCATATAGTATCGAACAAGCGTGGGCACCCTAACCTTTCTTTAAGTTGATAAAAAAGGCACCCTTCAGTGGAATAATTACAGCAGTCGCGAACTCATTCTACAACCCTGCCATGAAACTTACCTGCCATTGGTAACCATGCATATTTATACATCCCATATAAAAGTACAGCCCAGTCCTTTCTAATTCAACGAAGAGAACGCTATTTAGTAAACCTTAAAAGCATTGTTCGATTATGATTCCGAAACCGTATTGAAAATTCTGGAAAGTAACCTACTAATGACTGTCTGTGTTTCGGGATACATTTTTCGTAGGGCTTTAAGGGCTCGTCTGCGAGTTACTTCCGATTCTGGTGATCTCGCCTTTTTTAACATCCCCACAATCATATCCACCGGACTTTTGCCTTTATACTGAGAAATAACTTCCTCAATGACTGTCTTACCGAGTCCCAAGTATGAGCCAAGAGGTTTGCAATTGCCTTGCTCAATGTCTTCAGCGATACAATGCATTTCCTTTGTGGTGAGTTCATCTGAAAACGAAGAGATGAAACGTTGAACTTTTTGTAATCTGTTTCTGCAAACTACCTACATAGCTTTTCTGTATTATCAAAGCAACAAAGCACACTTTTACAATTAATGCTAATAGTGATGGCATTGCAGGTATTGATGGGCGTACTCATATATGAGTAGATATTCAGAGTTACAAAATAAACAAATCTTGGCTTTCAGCATTTAAGTGTTCAATAGTAGAGCTGAGGAGCATCTATAATAATCATTATATAATTTAGCTCAACTGAGACCACGCGCGGCGCCGAACCTGCGCCCAGCTTGGCAGGTT
>JAAAKM020000462.1:8704-19818 GCA_010016025.2 Alatinidae sp. Z8VKAUB7J3
AAATGAATCATACATCTGCGCTGTTGGAATACAAAATTTAACAGGTTTCATTTTGCAACTGCCTACCAAATCCAAGCACTATAATTTGAGTTGCATAAATTTATGATGCAACACTTGGCTTCATATTAAAGTCCTCAATACAGTGATCCCTGCATTTTAAACGTATATATCACACCCACAGCAACGTTAAGAATGAATTTGCAGTTGACTCTGTATTAGAACGAAATTAAAATATCAGGATAAGGAAGTAGGCATTACTAACTATTGCCCCACAGGGTTTGTATGTTGACTCTTGTAGCGTGGCTGACTCTAAAAAGAACGCTTCATCCTCTTCTACTAGAGCCTACTTCTCCTACCATTTTCTTCCCGGGGTACTTTGCGGGATTCCTACGTGCTGCCACAACTGTAAGTTCCCTAGTCCTGAATTTTACCATCCTTCCAGTTCTATGGTACAAAAATCTCGTTTCAAATCAACAACGCCGAGGCTTTTGTCGTATACGGGCAATCTGTCAATGTGAAGCTTGTGCTATTCTTAGTGAAATTTTCGACATAGTCCACAAATTAAGTAACAATCTCTCGAAGAGATATTGAATCAGCTCTCAGAAAATGTTCGTTTCAGAGATTGCAGTACAAAATATTGAATGCAAAACATTGCTTTGGCGGTTATATGCTAGTGACATAAAAAAATTTTTTTATCTTCCTTTAAATTATTTGAGCCTTCCAATTATTATGACTGGGCGTATGTTGCCTGAGCAATCTGCCATGTGGGCGTTTCATTTATTTTAAAGAGGGTGGGGAAATATTTTGACAAACCTGTCTAGTTTAGTAATTCACAGACTGATCTGATGTAAGGACATTTTTCTATTCGATGTAGTGATGCACTTTAGTAAGGAGTATTGCTGTCAAGAGTGGCTGATAAACTTTCACACAAATGAGTGGAAACGAAATGTCGATGTTTATCCAGGTTTAACAATGATATACTTCAATTTGGTTTCAGAGCTTTTGGGTGAGAAGACTTACAGATATTACCGAAACGTTCAGTAACACTGACTGAAAATCAACAGAGAAAGGTTTTCCAAAGAACGGACGAGGCCAGGGCATCATAATATTATATTGAATATCAAATGACAGGGCACGGAAATGCCTTCCATGGAATAACCAACTAATACTCCGTTGAGTTGTTGGTTCCTAATGCGGTATCATTTACGTGTTGTCACGGACGGAAACCTGATTGACAACCTTTGACGCCCATTCAACAAAATCATCACAGATATCGAAATGCTTATAATAGATGTTTCTAAAATCCGAATTCTAAGGGTGCTTTTATATTGTAGGAATATCCACCTTTGTATTAAAAACAGTTAATCTAAATACATCTTATGGTCACTGAGAACCTCGATTTATCTACACTCTGCTTCGAAGCAGAAAACAAACAAAGCTTAAGAATAGTGTCTGATAACTGTGAATACCCATACGAGAAACAGTCACAACCAGTAATACTCTAGCAACAAGGGAAATATAATTCTGTCGCATGGTGACAATGACTATCTATTTTAACATCTGTTCTACTATCGATAGATATCTGTCTGAATTCGAAACTTACGATGACTGCAGGTTTAGAATGCAGATACACTTGAATAGGAAGGACCAATAAATCAAACCAAAATGATGTAATTTCGCTATTTGTATCTAAGGCCAAACGAAACATAATTTAGATTCAAGGACGGGGGCACAATGATCGGATTGTTTAGCAGTTTATTGAAGTCTGCCACTGTCTTCAGAGGTCAGAAACATTTTTAAATGTTTGTTCACATTTCTACACCGACACCTCTATTGCATAACGCAAACAATCTCCAACAGTTACACTTTTAGGATCTCTCTGAAGTGTCACAACATCTCCTTTCTACGAGAAGCATCACAAATTGAACATTGTGAAATCAACAAATACCGGACGAATCACTTGATGTGACATGCACATGATTTGAAAACCGATGGTTCAGCATAAACCAATGAAAATCGTACACTGTATGCAATTGGGCGATTATCAGATATGATTTCATACACAATATTTACAAAATTATTTATACAGAATCTCAACTAGTTTGAAAATCTCTACTAGGTTTCATTTAAACATTTCACTTTTATTAAATTATAATATAGAGCTAATTACATTACTTACACATCATTTTCATTACAATTACATATTTCATTTAAATACTACATACTTATTAATTTGTATATGCTACAGCCATTTAGTGAAACCAAGCATTACAGGCTTTGACATTTCAAACTTGCACTTTGCTGATGATACTGATTTGGTTGCGTCAAGTTATGGAAACGTACTGTTGAAGACATGAAAGTGCACCTACGGCGGAATGGCTACGGACCAGGATGATGATGATGACATTTCAATAAATGCTTGTACCTGAAATGTCAATAAATGATAAATACTGCCAATTTCTTTAATAATTTGCAGCACTTGGGCATGACGTGAAAAGACTGTTAGTAGATATCCATAACGTTAAATGCCGAGAGATTTAAGCAAACACGTAAATTCTTAATGGTTTAACTTACGTATGGTGCTAATTGGGGGTCAGTGATCCTTCATTCCGGTTGAAGGCGGTTAACATACACTATTGAAAATAAATATCATTGACTTAAATAGCAATATTTGCTTTATTATGTAAAAATTTAAAGTTATAACAGCATCTTTAAAGGTAGGAGACCCCGCCTACGAATAGGGTCCAATTTTTAGAATGTAATGAATGCTCACCTTAGGTTTTGCCTTGCACAAGCTTGTACGAATGTTTTATGTAAGTTTGAGGATGCAGCAGGAAACGGATTGTGCACTAAAATACTAAAATAGGAGGGGGATATATGAAACATCAAGCAAATAACAAAAATCAAACAAGCACTTGCAAACAGGAAAAATAATTCCTTAGACGAATAAATAAGATATAATGTTTCTTCTTATTTCAAGATTTTGCCAGAGGTGACGGGATACTAGTTTTATTAGGAATAAGATATAAAGGCAAGGTGTGGGGGGGGCAGAGTGTCGCGGAGGCAGGGGGTGTATGTCTGGGGGGCAGGGGGTGTGTCTAGGGGGGCAGGATGTGTATGCCAAATGAGCTTTGACTTAGCTTTAAAACGTTAGTTCATTGGTAATCATTAACTATGAATAATGGACTACATGTCGACATATGAATACGTGTTCAACCGTTTAATCAATTAATCATAATGGTAACCCATAAACATTCAGTACAGCATGTATATGGCTGGCCTTGGAGCACTGGTGCGAATTATGAAACAAAAGCTTCTTGAACTCTTGTTATCCTCACGTGGAGAAAGTGGCCACTTTTTGCAACAACCGAAAAAGAACTCCCCAGTGTTTAAAACAATTAAGACCCAACTCCTTGGTCATGATCATGTCATAACCAACTACTGATACGATTGAATATGATCAGAGGGTTTATCTTGAACTGGAAAATACAAACTCTAAACAGCTTTTTGCATATGAAAGGCAGAAATGCATTTTCAGGAGGTTGAAAGGACGGTTCTGCGACTTTCTTTTCTTATTAACAGATTCACGAATAAAAGTTAAAAGCTTTGTGCTTTACGCTAGGGGATTTCTTAAACTTTAAATTTCCACATGATTCAATCGTATTTTCTATCTCTAAGATTTATTGACAGCGTTTGGAATACTTGGAACTTTTCCAGGAGTTTTAAGAAAGTTTAGGCATCTCAGGGCCAGCTGATACTACGAAACACACATTTGAACACAGTACTTTCCCGTTTTAAACGCCTCCAAACTTTGATGTTGATAACCGGCATCTACTACATGCTACTCACAAGGAAACTATAAGGCTTTTATGGTTGCTATACCCAGTAAACATCAGTATGTCAACGTCTATCGGAAAGCAGAGATCTTTAACATAAAATTATAATAAACCACAAGACAAACAGCCACTTATATCCCTTCGATATGAAATGTGTGTGTATATAATGATACAACAAGCGCCCTCATATCAATTTAATACTTTTGTATCTTTTCAAAGACAAACAGCAGCCAACATATAAACAATCAAATGTAAAACAATGTCGCTTTTAAATGTGCATGTATAATTCATAACGCGAACTGCAGCCTGCTTACGACTCACTTGCTTTAACGCAAAGCGACATCATTGATGCAAATTAGCGCCTGCGGTAAAACCTTAAAGCAACGAGTACGGTACATGCTTGACAACGAACAAAGCTAGTCGCGGGAGAAAGAGCGACAACATAATTTCTGCACATGCCTACTATCATCTACTACATCTACTACATCTTTGAGATGACGACATCTACTACATCTTTGAGATGACGACACTACATATCTAAAAATAAGTTTACTTTTTACATACCTCTTACAGTAAAAGAATACTGACTGCAGCAAATCACCTTTGGATGTCGACAAAATAGCAAGTTGGTTGTAAGGTTGACCTAAACCCAAAAATATGTATATCAATTAGCAAGGGAAAGGGATCTAGCTCAGCCACTTATCATAGTCGAGAAATGCCTTTTAATGTTAGCGATGAGAAGATTCAGTATCAATGCAGCCCTCTGCACCTTCTCCCTCAGCTGTTTCACTTCCTTTGACGTAAAACCCATCTCATGTCTGAAGAACTTCAGCAGCTGGCTCCAACTCCAAGGTGACTTGGAGTCATCGTACACCCTTGCTCTTCGGATGCATTGAAACGTTCCTCAAATCGCTTCTCTTTCCAAGTTACTGCCCTAACATTACGTCTCTCGTTAATGGCAATCTCTCTGTAAATGTTCCCTGATGAGCAGTGAGCCTGACATTGAAACTACCCTCTAAAACCACTAAACAGGTAAATTAATAAGTAAATAGTAGTCGGAGAATCTTAAAGGTGACGCCCTTCAATCTGGGCTAGTAAGTGGAGAACCAAGTCAAACGGGACACCAAACCGCTTAGCAGGTCCGCCCCTCACCCAATAGCTCCATCTCAAACAAATCAAGAGGAGCATCTCTAATCAATGAGAACAGATGTTACATCCGATCCTTGTCATAAGGACGCAAAGTCTTCCATTAACGGCACACTTTATACCTACTTTTATAACGAGATGATATGCAACTTAAATCAATATTGAATATATAATCTCCAGGAAAACACCAACACAAATACAAATCAAACAATATAGTTTTTGTGGTACTTTTGTGACCTTGTTACAGTAAAATAATAAAAGTTAACATAAAAAGCACCAATACAACACTAACAAAATACAGCATTAACTTAATAAGCACTACTACAATTGAATACATAATGAAATAAGTGCCCGAGCTCCTATTCAAGGTGCCAAGGACTCGATCTCTTTACGTCATGGACAGTCTTGATTTGACCATCTTCCACTAGTTTTTTACCAGTTGTCCTTATCTGTACTGTGCTACCACATCTTTGAAGATATAAACAGTCACCCAAATGATGCCAAAACGTACGAATTTTGGCCATTGTGCATGTCTGCTACTATTCTATATTAGTTCTCCTTGTGTATACTTCTTTCACACCTTTTCTTATCTTTCAAAACAGGTCTACTTTCAATTCAAACGTCCTATACATCTGGACTTATAATATTTAACATATTTTGATCATTCAAACTGGCTGACATACAACAGTACGGGCACAATAGTCGGGTAACGTATTTACCAATTAGATAAGCACCACATGTACAACGCACCAACGTTGTTTAAATACTAACAATCACGGGAAAAAATCACAGCTGAATCGAATTGGCGACGCACTATTCATGTGAAAGTAATACTGTAAATGGATAAATTTTTCCTACATATTCGTCGCAACAAAACTCACCATTGCCAGGTAGCAAAGACGCTGCGAGACTGTAGAAAACCTCTGCTTGGCTAAAGTCACTTTTGTAACGTGCTATAGGAGAACAAATATACATTACGAATTTTAAAAAACTATGCATTTTAGTATTACTTCCTCAATCGTAATTAGGTTCTGTTTAACCCACATTATTACATGATAAGAGACTATTCTCTTCCAAGAATGTCATCATACTTGGAAGCTTTCAAGTTTAAAATAAAATACTTTTCACTAGAGATACATTTGAAAAGGTATAAACAAGGAACAAAGTCAGAAAGCAAAAGGTCCTTTGGCGCATAAAAATCTAGATATCACTGTTAACAGGTTCAAACAGACATAATTCGGTTCCTCAGTCTACGACTTGTGCATGTCCGTTATACTTATATATACCCCATAGTCATATAGAAAGAGCAAGGGGAAGGCCTAAAGCTACTATACGCTTTTCAATACAACAGCCGGGGAACAAAGCGACATTTATATGGTCAGAATAAAGTACAGTAGACCTTTTTAAAGACAAAGTCACTGACGGGACAGACGACATGCGCTCATCGCACGGAGGCAGTGCGGTGAATTTGGTCTGGTACTTGTGGTAACAACATTTTGCCCATTGCCTTATCTTCGTATTTGTATCACTAAGACGCTAATAATTACCAATGAAAATTAACAATGTCAGAAACACGCGATGGAATTCTCCCGAAATAGTGAGGCTTCAGTTGCCATTTCCACTGATCGCTCCATGTAGGTTTCTCTTCCAGATCTCCAGATCAACTTGCAGCATCTTACGCAAATCATTCATTTAAACTCTTCTTCATTTTTAAGCATAATATAAATATGATAGACATTTTACTATAAATATAAACTAACACGACCAGCATTGATTAAGCGTATAAAATTATGCTTTGATAAAGACCACACAAATTCTCCTAACAAGTTTTAAAAAAATGCATAGAAGTAGTAAAGAAGGAACTTCCAAGTTAAAGTAACCAATAAAAATAATAGTAGTTTATCTGTAGAGAGGCGTTGATGGGTAATCAAACTGTGGTCATCGAATGGTTGATTTCTAGTCAAATAGAAACGAAGTTGTAGTTATGGATATCAAATGAGATGTAGGTTACACTTCTATAAACTCTAAAATGCACGGATATGAAGCTGCAAAACAGTTTTAGAGAGCTTAACCGAGTTGGATTAGTGTGCCATAGGCATGCCCTTCTGTCCGTAAAAACGAGGCACATCCGAGTTACACTGACAAGCAGTATGACATTGATACTATGGCAATAAGAGCTAAGATCTTCAAAATGGCTAGAAATCCATTTGCTGGAAAGCTAAGCTACATCTTACCTACCCAAAGTCCAACCTTACTTCCTCATCTCGTCAATAAATGCATACGCTCTACGTCTGGCTTTCTCCACCAATCCCAAATGTTCTGACCCGTCAGCAAAGTCTATCATTCCCCCTCAACTAGTCAAGCACAAAAAAACTAAAAATATAGTTAAAACGGAACTCGATGGCGTTAATAACCTACCTAAATCTCCTAGGTGCACCAAGCAGTCTTGGCAGATGTAAAGACAGTGGCTTAGTTTAGGCTTGTCGCCCGCCGGAGTGGTAACTTCTATTGAATGGTAAGATAAATGCATAACACATAGCTAAGTTTCTACTGAAATACCATCAGTAGAAGTAAAGAAGGCACTTTAAATACGAAAATACACTCCTGTTGACGGGGCTAAAAAAAGATCATTTGTGAGTCAATATCAAGTATCGAGAATTCTAATCAGGATAATCCATGACACTTGTTTTTCCATAATGGTAGCCTCTAAAGGTTTTGGAACGTCAGCTAGTAATATATTGATCTCTAAACAAAATCTCTCCTAAAAAAAGGAATGGAGGGGTTTTATTTAACAAATGTAAAATTAAGGGATCGAGTAAAACAACTACGCTTGTAAGATCTCTATGGTAACACTTTCGGTGGACCCTTATGAAAGAAGGAAGAACGGAAGTGCCAAAAGCAATCTGCTTTAAAGCAGGAGCATAGGTCTTGAAAGATATGAAGCTCTACTTTCCTAAAGCCAATGCAAAAGCTGCAGAAAGAACCACTTGGGGCGATGGTATAAAACTAAGGGGCCTAAGTCTATAAGTAAGTCGAACGTTCTATATGCAATCTCATAAAGACCACGGTCTATTTATATGATCTGTCCTAGGATCTCAAATCATTAATATCACTCGTAAAACGAGGTTAAATTTTTGATATAATGATCAACGTGGAGAAAAACAAGAGTTGAGAATAACCGTATACTAGTCAACTTTCGCCATACTTTTGTTGTCATGGCGTTTTACTTCCAATTCTCCCTCTCGCTCTCTTTGTTTAAGAAGAGCAAAGCCAATGTCCAACTCAGTGTTTCATTTTAAGCCCTTCTAAGTCTGAACTCTTCCTGGGATTCAAATATTGCCTTTTCGTCGTTAACATACCATGTAGTGTTCAATTGCTTCATAGTATTGATGAAGTACCGTGAGTATCGATAGTCTAGCTTTCAACTGCACATCAACAGTTCTCACATTAAGGTGAGTAATCAATGAAAGACTAGATTTCTACAAACTGTCTCAACAAGCATTGTTTACTCTGCTCATGACACCACTGCTCGCACCAAGGCGGGACACAGTACCTACCCTAAAGGAATATCTTAATTACATATGAACCCCTATGTCACTGCGAATGTTGTTAAGTAGGTCGTACAGTCCTGAGGTGACGGCGCTCAATTCAACAAAGTGTCATTACGGTCATAGGAACAAATCGTGAGGAATCAAGAAATTTACGCTGTTGTGCTAGCAAAACATGTCTCCCATGCCTTAAAGTGACTGAGCAACGTCTCAACATTTGCTAGAAATTCCAGCCAGTGCTGTGAAGTAGTACGAAGAATTGCTTTCCATATCAACTTAAACACAGTCGTGCCTTGGACTTATCCTCTTTTAGGCTGCATCTATCAAAAGGAAAACTGTTTTTCTGTTGACAAAGTTGCTTTGACTACAATTAGCGTATAATTCAGTGCACCAATAAAATAAAATACCCTAATTACTAATGGAAACCGTTTATTTCATTATTTTAATCACTTACCCTTATCTACTCCCAAATTTCCGGATCTAGCTCGACATAGTAGATGCAGGTTGTTGACCTCACAAAATTCTTGAAGAAACTAATGAATGGAAAGAAAAGAAATGCGCTTTTCATGTTTTAGCAAGTTCATATTCAAAAACTACAAAAGGGTAACTTGACAAAAGCTAATAAATGCCAAGAAAAATCACTGAGTCAGTTATGTTTAACATAAAAGACAGCTTTATACTTTAGTGTATCACTCTTACTCCAAAACGCTAAAATATTTTCTGTAGAATGTGACAAGCAGATGTAATCGTCATGAGTTGCAATGTTCAACCTTGCTTTCTGACAACGAATTTTGATCCTTTCCTCAGCAAATGCTACAACGTTTCCTTAAGGCCTTTTACAGATTGAAATAGCAGTTATGTGCAGTTGGGAGGCGTCTTGAATGCCATATTTTGTTCAAGTGCATTTAGTGGCTACGTTACCACTTTCATGAAGTGTGAAATTTGCTTCCTCCAGATAAGGTTTTTGTGGTTTCAAGCTTAGGCACTCTTTAATGCATGCATAGACAAGCAAGACAAACACAGAATAATACACTCTATCGGAAACGGTTCCGGTAAAACTTTCAAACAATGCCCCTACTCTTTTAGACAGCCCCCTTCATATGCACTGACTAAATCTAAATGTGACCTTCCATGTCCCTGCCCCCATTAAGACACCATCAAGGTGTAAGATACATTGGCGTAATATAGGATTTTCATGAAAATCAGATGATTGATAGTACGGCACTATGTTATCAGCACAATAGTTTCAATCTTATCTTCATCCTGAAGACTGCAGACTGAAGACTGAAGACTGAAGACAAACATGAATTTTCAAACACATTTACTATAAATCCCTCCTTTAAACGCTTTCCCCCTCCTATCCCCTAAAAGTTCGAATAAAATCTCCCGTAGCTTTGAAGAAAACGTGTATCGTATGTACGGCGGACAACGCTTCTACATTTAAATCTAAAGCTGAAATACCCTTTGCAAACATGTGAGCGAAAAGGAAATATGAAGTGCACTAAATGCATTGTCTCTATGCGTTTCTGAGCCATGATCAGCCTAGCAAGGAGAAAATAATATTGATATAATTCATGGACTAATACTAAGAGAATATCCCATGGTATAACAATCAATTGGACATCTTAACTTCTATTGACCTATTGGCTATTTTTCTTTACTGCTTGCCTGCACTTACCGTAGTAACTGCACTCTTTGCACTCTTTGAATCTACCATTTGACTATTCATCTGAAGTGCAATGTAAAGCACATTGGATGACATTATGATTCGCAAGAATGAAAATCATATTTCGATTTACTTTTGTTTTGTGCCAAAAACGAGATAACGGCACAGGAGAAGAGGCGACCAAATAAAAAATTAACAAAGTAAGTCACAGGTCAGAGTAATGTATCCAGAGTTCTGACGGCGAATGAATAAAATATATTCAATTAAAGAGAACCCGTTATATTATCCTTTCATTATCCATTTTTATAACATTTAAAATAGAATTACTGTATTTAGAAGATAATAGATGTTGATACCTCGAAGTAGAAGCCACTGGAAGCATTGATGAATAAAGCGATTCTTGCTTGTAACTCCCCCTTTTCTGCACCCTTGTTTCAAGAGAAAAAGAGACCATTCAATGACTAACACAGCAGCTGACACTCGGAAGTGAGTATAGTTGACTATACAACGGGTCAATTACACACCTTTCACAGCGCAAACGCAACATCACGGTTTGCCTGTACAATTATCTGCCTCCCACGTTATTGCTAGACCCATTTAGTATGGGAGGTGCTTTTCAACATGTTAGTCAAATACGTAAGTAATTGTATAAAATAAATAAAGTTACTTGTTCTTTCACAAAGTAGTTCTTAGATAGCCCATTTCCATTCCTTATTTGCTGGCTTAGAGGCGACTTTAATACGAAAAGGTAGTTTATAAAAAGATCGAAGTTCATCTTTATCGGAAGTCTATGAATGAGTACAACCATAAAGAAAGGCAATCTAAAGCTTTGAAAACATGACTGAACAAGCTGTTAAGACTTGAGTTAAGTGACAGAGACTGTTTCTCGTCTTCGCAATTTTTGTGCTGCACGTGTAA
>JAAAKM020000463.1:0-12279 GCA_010016025.2 Alatinidae sp. Z8VKAUB7J3
TACACCACGAAGGGCACAAGTGAAATGAGCCAGTATTCTCAATAAAATTGAATCGTGTGTTGGGGACCCGAAATTTCGTCAATAAAAGTCTGTCCTCATGATTGTCAAATTTCATTGAGCGTCTGTGGGCCGCTTTAAACAAGTGGAGGTCTGATGTCTCAGCAGAAATGCAAACTTTAAGCCTTTGACCGCAAAGACATTTGACAATCCGTCGACAGTCAGCGACTCTGTTATTAACGCACTACCACAAAAAGATGTCATTGCCGAGATGATGATAGGCCCCACCGCGGATGAGATAGCATCTACTATTCAAGAAATGAATATTGGGAAAGCTCCTGGCTTAGATGGAATACCTTTGGAACTGTTGCATTTTGGCGGTAATAAAGTCTCCTCAGCAATTCATACGCTCATTCTAGCTGTATGGCATGGCTATCCTATCCCTCAGGACTGGATAGGTGCAATCTTGCTATCACTTTATAAGGGGATGGGCTCTAAGTCTGACTGCGATAACCATCGTGGCATAAGCTTACTAGAATCGGTAGGGAAAGTACTATGAAAGATCCTGAAGAAGCGGCTGTTAAAGTGGATTTGTGCGGATTTAGAACTGGACGAAATGTACTATAGTTGTGGTCTTTTCTCCCGGCCACTTATGGAGAAATGTATTAAGCAGCAAATGCCTCTTTTTCAAGTGCTCGTTGACTTAACTAAGGCTTTTGATACTGTCAACCGTAGTGCTCTCTGTATCATATTGAGGAAGGTTGGATGCCCTCCTGGATACGTTGATATATGTAAATAGCTTCACCAAAACATGTAGGTAAGAGTCAACTGCAATGAAGTACTTTCTGAACCGATACGGGTTCAAAATCGTGTGAAACAAGGTGACATACTAGCACCTACTCTGTTCCCTATCTATTTTGCAGTGATGTTTCGCCATGCTTTTCAAGATTGTGACTTTGGTGCTTACATCCGGTTCAGAACCTCTGGCAAAGTTTTCTACCTGCGGCGCTTTAACACCAAGTCAAAAACCTTTCTAACACTGATTCGAAAATTTCTTTAAGCGGATGATGCAGACCTTGCTGCTCATACAGAAAGAGATATGCAAATGATCATGGACAATTTCTCTAGTGCATGTACTAGTTTTGGGCTAACCATCAATCTAAGTAAGACAAAGTGATGTACACCCCACCAAGTGGACAAGAGTATGCAGAGCAGAATATCATTGTCCATGGAAAAAGGCTTGGAATTGTTGACAGTTTCGTTTACCTTGGAAGCACTATCTGTAGAGATGGTAGTATTGACGCTGAAATATATCACAGAGTACAGAAAGCTAGTACTGCTTTCGGGAAATTTGACGAAAGAGTGTGGTCAAACCGTGGTATTACAACAAAGACAAAGCTTATAGTATATTAAGCGTGTGTGCTTACAGTGTTGTTGTATGGATCTGAGACTTGGGTAACCTACAGGAAGCATGTTGTTGGAAAGATTTCACCAGAGCTGCATTCGAAAGAAATCCTGGGCATCAAATGGACGTCGTATACTCTGCCACGTCTACGATACGTCTACGAAACGCATAGAAGGCACTCATTGTAACGAACTTAACATCTAAGAAATATATCTGCAAAAATTTCGTATAGCACTTTTATAAAATCAGCCAAACAATAAAAATCCAAGGTGAATTATCATACCTTACAGCTGTCAAACCCCTAGCCCTGCCATATTAATCAGCTGGGAACTGCGCCTGGCTTTCCTCACAAGCACTGATGTTTACATTTGAAATTAAAAAAGTCTTGTAGTGGTCGCGAATCTCCGAGTAACATCTATCCCGCAACGCCAAAAGATTTCCTTCTCTTTTATTAAGCTTTATGAGGATCGTTCTTGCTCCGATTAGTTTCTTGTAAAATATCCTGCACAGAAGGAGCCATATTATTATTGCTTCAAATGCTCTGTCCGACATCGAGGGAAACTATTACCTCATAACAATTTGGCTCAAAAATACAATGAGTACCGGTCAACAAACAATAAGGGTTTTATTGACGACATCGAGCACTCCTAATCAGCGAATAAAATCTTAATGACGAAATCGAGCACCCATCATTAGAGAATATCATTGGCTCCTGATAAATCGATGAAAGTTGACGGGTGCTGAAGGACAATTCGCGCCAAAACCCTTAAACACAACAAGATAACATGACTACTGCGATCGAAGATTGTGGCATGACAGGGGTTTTTGTCGGTTTTCGTGAAAGCAATAGAAGAATGAAGGCGGGGTAAAACAAGAATTATACCCGAGGCAAATATGACAACAAATTTTTCCCAACTAAGTCTTAAGACTGTTCTTTACACTTGTCAGTGCAATTCTGACAGGTGCTTTAGCACCAGCAGCACCGGTCTGGATCCGCCCCTGTAAGAGTTGTTACTTTCGATATCATTTACTTGCGAGAATGTTTACCAACGTTTTCTATTGCCTATGAAATTGCATCAATGTACTTTACCCGACTCAAAGGCAAACAGCCGTTTTGTTTCTTCAAATCGGAGGTATAGAGTTCGCCTTATTGTTCCCAATTGGGGAAGGCCGGAAAGCAGTTTGAGTAATCATGTTGAACTTTCACACAGAGTTAATGACGGCATAATTAAGCAGCAGAAATTGTTCTGTCTCTCTGCACTTTAACTAACTTAACTGATATTCTTTCTGACTACGAATGAAAACCATCTTGTTACTACATGGTAAGTCTTTATTTTCTTGTTCAAACACACCGTTTCGACACTCCCTGTTTCCATTGTCAGGTGAGGTAACATAGCCCCTTTTTTGTTTAAATACAAACAAAAATAAAATGTTTGAATAAAGTGCAGAGAGACTTAAAATTCAACAAATTCTGTTGCGATAATGATATGCTTTCGAAAAACACTAAATTTAGGCATTATTGTGGTCAGACGTTTGCTGGTTATTGCCTTCGATCTAGCATATCGGTATGACAACGTTTTGAATACTACAGTAGAAAATTTACATTTCTTTTACCTGTAAATAGAATGTTCACTCAAGGCAGACGTTTGAAAAGTGGATAATTTGGTGAGAGTAACGTTGCTCTTTGGTTTCTAAAAAACGGTGGTGAGATAGGGGGTTTACTCTTTTTGAAATGTTTTCACATTCAGAGTTGATTAAAGCACTGCTTCTTAATTTTGGGACATCAGCTTTGATGATCCAACATTATTACGGATTTATTTGATGATGATTATTAAGTGATTTCTGAGGCTAAAATGTGGCACATGTTTATATCTTTTCCGTTCCATTTTCCATTTTCATTTCAACTATGAGAAAGTATTCCTAAAACGTTGTATAAAAAGTGTATTCCAACCCCCTCCCCCGTTTATTAGTGCCCAAAGAGGACGTCATTAAACTGAACGGGGCGAAAAAACAACAATAAAAAATACTTGAAATAGGAGTAGCCACTGATTTGGACTTCCTGGAGATCGACTGAGCTAGTCTCGACCCATTAAGTCTCCTAAAAGCAGCAGCTTGTGGGTGCTGGGTGAAGAAGAGAAAACAGTTTCTAGTTCCTCGTAGAGCCGGCCTTTTATAACCTCAGGGTTAGTAATTGTCAGAGTGCAGGGTCGTTACCAAGTGTCATGCCTTGTTGCATGCTATGTGCAACATGTCATTTCGGTGTGCAAGTTGCAAGAGCATAGGCCAAAAGGTTTCAACATTCCTACTGAGAGACCTCAACTCAATTACTTACTTTGAGTACAAATAATCTTTTTGCAACACCAGCAAAATGTTCTTGGAAGCATCCCAGTTGCAAAGAAAAGATTTAACGCGGCATAAGAGGTAAAAAACCTAGCATCTTTAAAAACCTAACAGACGTTTAAAAGGTTTTCTTGAATTTAAGCTGTGAAATATTATGTATGTGTGATTCGTAATTGTTGAAATTTGGTGTCCCAAAGTCTTGCATTGTGTGAAGGGTGGGTGGATTACTGAGTCAGATGCACCAAAATCATCCAAATGTATTTAAATACGAAGAAAATGAGGCATATTTGGGACTGAGAAGTGCTTTAAGACGTTTTTCTGAAAATTGACTTTACTTTAATTTACTATCTACCGGAGGCGCCAGCATGGTCGTTTTCTAGATAGACGCAACACGCATTTTCTAGCCGTCAAAAGGCTATAAAATTGCCTCCCCAGAACTCTTAAGTCAATCTCTCGAGAGTTGTGTCTTATTCAGGATGTTCAAAAACTTGTCCAAACCTTTCAAAAAATTGCATATAGAACTTTAACTCAAGCTGAGAATTGACAACTTACCTCAATAGTCACTTATTTTTGTGAGAAAACCTTAAAATAAAAACCGCAATTTTGGAGATCCTATCTCTGACAAGTTTGAAAACATTTTTTTTAACGCTGTTGAACTTGATGTTGTTTTCTTGAAGCTTCGGATAGTGCTTACAACTCTCTTATTTTATAAAACCCGCCACTAACGTTCCTTGGCTAAGTTCGATGACATATAACAACACCTAAGCTTACCATAAAAAAGCGCGGATTACACGTTTAACAGTCTGTTCGTACATCCTTCAAAGCACCTTACTGTAGCACAAATTACACTTTGAATATAAAATTTTTTGCCACTTTAAAGTCAAAACTATTCTTGTAATGAAAATGATAATAATAACAGGGCTTAAATGTGACTGAAGAGATAAGAGCTCTTTCAATATTTGATACTCAAAGTGTAACTTTTGCTACAGTAAGGTGCTTTGAAAAGGAAAGTAATTCATTTGAAATATCAAGCCACAAGAACCCTGTTAATAAGAACCTTTCACCACTTAGCGCTACAAAGTCGTCAGGGTAGCAAAAAGAGAGAAAAGAAATCCAGAGAGTAGTAGTGTGTGAAAAGAAACTCATGGCGCAAGCGAGGTGTTCCACTTAAAAATATCGACAGTGAATGAATGCTTAATGGAAAAACGAGTACATGATGCACATTTAAAGGTGGTACCAGACGTGCGGACAATAGCATTGACATATGCATTGCATATATCACAATGATTAGCGTTAAGTAGAGTTTTAGAGTTCAAAAGATTTCAGTTGTTATGTTCTTACGTTGCGAAAAGATGTCTGTTCTATATGATCATACTGGCCACAATTATCCATGTATACAAAAAGAGTGACTGCTGACCTCGTGATAACCACAGGGGAATCTCGTTCCTCTCAATTGCTGGAATGATTCTTGCGAGGGTGCTACTAAACATACAACGAGATCTGATGCCTGAAAGTCAGTGTGGCTTCAGAAAGAACCGCGGCACAGTAGAAATGATCTTCTCAGCGGGTCAACCTCAGGAGAAGTTCCAAAAACAGAATCGTGAGGTTAACATAATTTTATCGACATGACTTAGGCATTTGACAATGTCACTCGTGAGGGTCTGTGGAAAATCATGGCCAAGCATAGCCATCAATAATGCGGACTTCTCTGACGCCATTATTGACAATACAGGAGTCAAAATCAACTACAAAACAGAAGGTAAACTGTTCAGTTCGCGTCGATTAAGAGCTTACACCAGGGTGAAATCTTCTGTTCTCCGCGGGTTTCTCTTCAGCGATGACTGTGCACTTAATACCAGCTCTGAGCAGGAAATGCTGTTGAGTATGAACAGTTTTGCAGATGTCTGTAACAGCTTAGGCCTTACTAAGAGTACTAAGAAAACGGTCTTGTATCAGCCAGCACCTGGACATTTACAGTGATGCGACTATATCTGTGTATGACCAGAAACTACCTACCACTGACAATGTCACATACCTTGGCAGCACTCTATCCAGAGGTGTACACAGGAATGTGGAGGTCAACAATAGAATAGCGAAGGCCACTGCAGTTTTGTTAGGCTGTATAAAGCTCTTTGGGACAGAAGTGGCATCTAAACTCGGACTAAATTAAAAATATATAGCGCTGTGGTTCTCCCATCACTGATATATGGTAGTGAAACATGGATGGTCGATGTTAGTCACGTAAACTGAACCATTTTCACCTCAATTCCTTGCCCAAAATTCTCAGAGTAAAATGGCAAGACAAAGACACAAAGGTCCTTCGCCGAGGCGAATTGGTGTCCATCTACACCCTGCTACAGAATCACCAAGTGCGTTGGGCTGGTCACGTTGTGCATATGGATGATGGGCGCATCCCTAGACCCTTCTATGGAGAACAGGCAGCAATCCCTCAGCCTGAATCATGATAACTAGGAGAAACAGGCCTGTGAGAGAATCGTCTGGCGCTCCACTATTGCAAAAGGTGCCTTAGCTGCCAAGGAGAAGCGTTCAAAGTCTGCTAAAAGAAAATGCTTCCTCCGTAAGGAAAGAGCAGCAGACAATACGGTTGATGCACCACACGAGTGCCCCAACTGCGGCAAACACTTCAGGGCCAAGAGTTGTCTCATCTGTCACCAAAGGACCCACATGAAATAATACCATGCGGCCACCAATAGGTCGAGTTTGTGGTCATTATTGCCAGCGAACAACAACGACACACAGACGTAACAACCCATCCTCGCCGAAGTGGCATAGCAAATCCAACGTGCCTCTGTGCCAGTCGGGAAAAGGATCAGACCAACTTCCATGAACATACCACGTCGCAGATTTGCTTCTCGAATAGCATTTGTTCATTTCACATCATCAGCCTGTCAACCAAGGCCCAGAGTAAAGGCTCACGTGTCTTGTTTTCTTTCTTTAGATGAATACTCATCTGTCCATGCTTAATAGAACCATGAGTAAGTCCAGTAAGGCCACAAATTATCGACTTTAAGGTTCAAATTCTCTTTTTAGAAACCCAAACAGAGGAAAAGTTCCTTCCTTTCTGGATAAACATTCCTTTTCTAAATCATGCCATAAGAATTGCAGTTTCCGGCTACATAGATGATATGACATTATTTATGCCGTTACTATTTGTTTTAAACTTAGTTTCCATATGTTCATGAAATACCTCTTGCCGTTCAAATGGTCTCTGCCATCGTTTACGATAAATGACTGCAGTGGCACAGTGACCTCCAAACAGACATAATTTTTATACATCTTTTCTAACTTGTGAATCTGTGAAAGAGGAAAGAGATTGTCCTTCAGCGCAAATACGTCTTACAATAGTTGATATGGCTTCTCTGCAATAATAGCTTTAGAATGGCCACGTCTGCACAAAGACCATCTTTGCAGTGCAGTTCAAGGTCCTTTCAGGCTGCAAGAGGGCTGTCCAACTCGTCACTCCCTGTTAGATACAAGATGTACCTACCAACTTCTTCACGATCTCCCTTCCTCTGTAGAGCTATTACATCATTCGTGTCATTCAATACAGACATCTTTCTACTGTGCAGGGAAAATTAGTACGAGCGATGTATCATTTGCCAATTCTGCCTAATATCCTCGTGTCCTGTGGCATTTGCAGCTCTTTAACGCCTTCCGAGTTAATAGGAGATGTATGGGTACTGCAACTTAATTATACAATTTTCACGTCTAGTGCCCTGAAATAAAGCTTTTGTCATGCAGCCAGTATTTAAAAAAATTAATTCAGGAGCACGCCAACGATACTTACTTAATCACATATTGCGAGAATTATACCTCTGCCTTCAAACAAATGTAGGTAAGATTGTATGTCACAACATCAATATGAACCATTGAGACAACATAAACAACTAAGGAGAATGCAACTTAGAAGTACAGATCCCTTGTAGTCATTTTATCTACCAACGATCCAAAATAACAATATTGTTAGTGTAATTGCATCTGTTATCATCTCATTATTTCTCTGTACGGATCTCTTGCTTTAAGAGTATTGTGGCCACACTAAATGCTTTAGTTATTTAAGATTTCAATGTAGAGAGTTCTATTTAGTTTGCCGGTTAACAAAACTGCTACTTTTTTCTAAATATGTGGTAACTGAAATCCAAAGTACGCATCACACTGTATCATTTTTATCACGAAGTTATCTTAACGTTGAAAAGTTGCTAAATCTATTTTCTACAACATGAAAACGGGATAGAGACCATCAGCTATTTTGCGTTATCATCAAAGTTTAAATACATGAACCTGACCATTAAGTTGTCTTCTGAGGGCGTCATTGATTTTGTTTAAAGGATGCACCAGTATCACTAAACTATAGCAAACAATGAATGGGGATCCCTATACAAGAAGTACATCTGAAGGGAAAAGATACCTTATTATACATAACACATTGAGAAAATAACTACAACAACATTGTGTTGTTACGTTAGTATGGCAAGGATACTTCTGTAGACCACAGAACTACATTGACGTTAGTTCCTGGATACAATATTACACTATTGTAATGAGTCTACTCTATAGTACGAAAAAATATTCCAGCACGATGTAGCAAAATCATAGTGTACTTAAGGCATTCTTTACTCCTTTAAGCACTCAAAACTCAGAGAGCAATCATCAGATATGGCCAAAATGAAACTTACAAACCATTATACCCTACCGTATTTATTAATAAGAGACAATCAGAATTGGACTGCCTTAATGGTTTTGGGGTTTTGGACCAATTAAAGACTGCCAGAAGTACACAGCTTAAGTAAATAGGCTGCACGAGAAAATGAATTCTTTTTGTTAGCAAAGCACAAATTTCCACGATTTTATGTGAACCAAAATTATATAAAATAGATCATTATCAAAAATTGTACGTATGGAGTATCTATATACTGAAGTATCCAGGGAGGTAACAGCCTGATGGAGATTTACTGAGTCTGTTTCGAATGAAACGTTCTGGTTCGCGAAGAATGGGGCCTCCTATAATATCTTGTCCTTGGGGTCATCAATTTCAACAAAAGTGATTCCATTATGTAACAAATTTGTGGTGTGGAACAATACCCATCCAACGGCTCCCCAGGTTGCAGAAAGGGGAACGGCCTTTAGACACAAAGGTTTGCGGCCAATATACAATGACCTTTCACGCCAACTCCCCGGTTCACCTTATTGCGTGTAATGATGAGTAATCATTGATTTATCTTACCAATGCTGCTGTCAGCAGAATTGCTTGCTTCTTACTTCGTATTAGGAAACAGCTGTTCGGCGTTAAAGTATTACATGGACTGAAACCACTCAAAGAACGCGTGGAGAAACTTAACACATAGAACAATAGCTTCGTTTTCACTTCCAAGGTCGATGTTGAGAGGTACCGTCACGAGACCTTTAGGGTGCACACAGTTTGGCGACCTAGGTAGACAACGGTGACGGTCACACCGCTATCTATAATTTTGAGGAAGTGGACTAGGAGCAATGTTAGAATGTGTGATGTTTACGCTGTATTGTTTTATTATTGTAATGCGCATGCGATACGTCTTTGTATTCTTCGCTTTATATCTTGTTAAGCTACATTTTGTTAAACCACGTTGCAGACACGATGTCTAGAAGTTAGAATAATATATCTTATGTTGAGCACTATATACTCTGCAGTATTTTATCATGTATCACACAATAGTCCATACCAGACAAATTTCCACTTGCACTCTGTCCTCTGGATGCCCTTTCCACTTTTGAAGAACTTTGCACATTGTTCGTGCCACTCGAATTTCCAGTACGATGGATTCTTGGCTGCAGGTATTTTAGGGATGGTTATCACTTCTGACAACGACAGATAGCACGATCGGGTATACAACAATGCCTCCCTTGTTTGGGGTGGTTTCCTCCCAAGAACATTAAAGTACTTTCTAGGATAAACACCAGTTTTCCCAGTTGAAAACAACAGGCACTGAGATCGAAAGTACACCCTAAGGCTCACGCGACCAGTCTAAAAACTGAACAATAACATCGGAGGCTCACAGCTAGAGTTACCCAACCCTTTTAGTAAGTAACTCTGCTGAAACGGATGGCAACCCACTGTATGACGTAATCTTATAATTAGTCGTCTATCCTTTATATACTCAGTAAATACGAAAAACATTTAGTTCCTTACTCGAAATACAGGCATTCACTGTTACAGTCATCTCAATACATAACATCTCATGGTACGATGAGATATTGAACTCATTTTGTCCCATTATTCTACAGTTGTTAAAATGAGTCGAGATCTAAGATACAGTATATAGCATACAAAAGGAGTATCTGAAACCACCAGAAAAACTTGCTGTTGAAAGCCGAAAGACTCTAACAATTTGGAAGGAGCAGAAGGATTCTTTAAACATTTATGCTCTCGCTAGTGGAGTCACTGAGAAACATGCAAATGTCAGAGCTGCTACTCTTCCGCATGTCCTTGGAAAAGACAACACGAAAGTTTTTTTTTGGAACGTTCGAAATTTCACAGGAAAATCGAGCCGTAGCCTGCCGTTGACTGCCTTTGATCAGTATTGCGAGCCGACACGGAACATCACATACGAGAGATATACGACAAAACAAAGAGCACGTCATTTCGATATCTTTCTCACAGATCTTCGCACGAAGGCCGACATCTGTAAATTTGGAACCCTAAAAGAATGCCTTATCAAGTAGCCGTAAGTTAGTAAGACAAAAACTAAGAACTAACTAGAAAGTTCGCGTCAGTCTTCATGTTGCTGAGAGCGTATTGATGAAATATCGCAACGTGATATTCCCAAGGTATCAAGACGTTTCAAGCAAAATCCATGCAGGTCATTTTGCCATGCAAAAGTGTACGGCAAAAGCCAGAACTCTTGTTAAGTGGTCTGGTCTCAACCAAGATACAGAGCAACTGATTGCAAATTATTCTACATGTTTAAAGCACCAAAAGCAAAACTCTACGGAACCTATATTATTAAGGTCTGTACCTGATCAGCCTTGGCAGATTATAGCTGCTGATTTGTGTGACTTTTCCAGCAGCAATTTCCTAGTTGTCATAGTATACTTGTCGAAGTATATAGAGTTTGTGCCTCCTACACTTGCGATGGATGCTTTGGCTATTGCACAGCATGGCTACCCAGTTGCGTTAGTTTCTGACAATGTCCCCATTGATTTGCAGGAAGTGAGGAAACTGTGGATTCATAATC
Organism: Alatinidae sp. Z8VKAUB7J3; assembly: GCA_010016025.2. Classification (NCBI taxonomy): domain Eukaryota; kingdom Metazoa; phylum Cnidaria; class Cubozoa; order Carybdeida; family Alatinidae; species Alatinidae sp. Z8VKAUB7J3. Next base: position 10,975 of record JAAAKM020000463.1, read on the forward strand.
GAAACAGTCTGTCAAATTGCTAAGATTTGGCTGCTGCCAAGGTAGCCAAGAATGTTTTAAAGACAGGAACAAATGTCCTATTGAACACTGACACAAACCCCTCAGAATTTTTCTTACTCGCCAAATTAATTATTTACTTTGTAGAACACGTACCAAAGTACCAGTTCATCCATGATCACAGCTAAAACTAACAGTGTACTGTGCCAAGGCTTCTGTTGAAGAACAGAAGAAAAGTGAGAAACATTTCTCTGATTCTGGAAGCCACCAGCTGCCACAGGTGACGTGTTAAGATTCGAACGTCCAAATTCAAATATACACTCAAAATTAATGGTAAGTAGGAAAGCTCATTCTCCTAGATCGTATACTGTATCTGATGAGCATGGTCATGCTTATCTCCGGAATCGAAGGCATTTACATAAGAGCAAAGGAGCAAATACCAAAAGTGATTACTTGTTTGCTGAGGATGATTATATTTTTCCAGACTGTGAGAGAGAGATGAGAGAGAGCCCGTGCCTGCTCAAGCAGGAAATCTCCTATTTGGCAAAATTATTAAGTAATGTGAAAGTTATTAATATCTTGTATAAGACACAGGAGGGGGATGTAATGATGAGTAATCATTGCTTTATCTTATTAGTGCAGCTATCAGCTGACTTCCTTGTTACTAGTTTCATATCAGCAAAAAGCTGTTCTGTGTTAGAATCAAAAGGACTGAAACGGATGTCAACCCACTGTATGACATAATGTTGTAATTTGTCACCAATCATTTATATACGAACTATATTTAATTACTCACTCAGTCGTCTCGATACACAACACCATATAGCACCAAGAAGCCACCCCGTCTGGGTGAGAGGTCAAGTTATCGGCAGCAGGGTAACGGATGTGAAGTTGGCAATCATCGACAAACTGATGGTTTGGTTACTACACAATACGAAAAGCAGTTAAATGAATAATTGATAGCGGTTGTGGGGGAACAAGATGTACTGCGACCGAAAAATTTAGTAGTGGTGTTTACACACGTATGTAACCTCAGCTAATGACAGTACTAAGCACAGTCAATCTTTAAAACTACATACTGTAGCACTGATCACGTGGGTCATCATGTATTACACTCCAGAGTCCCACGTCAGGCTCCCGACAGTGAAAAATATGCTACTGACTGAAATTCCGTCACAGATTCAAAGCCAAATCTTCTGGAGACAAAAAAGTAACAAATATATCAATTTTCAATAATCATATCTTTAATGGCCCCAGCAAGATCTCGGAAAAAGTAGTCTTAGCCATCAAACACGAGATCGACATAAT
>JAAAKM020000463.1:12379-24646 GCA_010016025.2 Alatinidae sp. Z8VKAUB7J3
CAGCATTCAAGAACACCTCTCATGATAATCGTAATATAAACACCATAACCTCCAAAGTGGCTGGACACTAATAACAGATATATCAATTTTCAATAATCATATCTTTAATGGCCCAAGCAAGATCTCGGAAAAAGTAGTCTTAGCCATCAAACATGAGATCGACATAATCAGCATTCAAGAACACCTCTCATGATAATCGTAATATAAACACCATAACCTCCAAAGTGGCTGGACACTAATAACAGGCTCTGCATGGGACAACGCCTTCAACAGTTCCATTGGTGGACTTGGAATGTTGTTTAGCCAACGAACTTTTCTATCACTTACTAGCGTTGATCAAATTTCTTCTCGCATACTTTTAGCACATTCCCACAAATATTCTCCGTAACAAACGTGATTTTCTGCTACTGCCCCCAAAACAACGCTGATGAAGAAGATGAAGGCACATTCTATAATAACTGTCATCTCTGGTGCGTTCTGTGCCAAAACACAACGTAGTATTAGTTACAAGTGACTTCAACGATCACCTCAGCTGTAAACTAAGAGAATAATTATCATTTACGACAAGAGAAACAGAAATAGGAAGTGCCCTAGGGAGTTTCTTCTTTAGAATGGAACGTATTGTTTCAGCTCTATATTCCAGCAAAGGGCAGGAAAACTTTGGACCTATACTCACTATAAGGGTACTAGGGTACTAATTGGCTTCCTTCTTTTAAAAAAGAAATGAATTAACAGTGCTACAAATTGTGAAGCCTGCAGTATATTTAAAGGCGTGCCATCGGACTAGCGTTTTGTGGCTGCAGCCAACAAGAGGGTCTCTTCCACAAGGACGCCTCAGGCGTGGATGAAAAATACCAACTGACGTTAGGAAGATGGGAGGTTTAGATGACGAATTAGTGAATAAAATTTGTTATTAAATAATAGCAATCATTACTAAGTAAGTGAGTTTTATGCTCAGCAACCTATCAATGCTTGGTTGAAAGGTTGTATCTTGCCTTCACCCACAAAAGATCTATACGTTAAGGTCAACTAACTACCGAGGCATAACACCTAACTGCATCGCTGCCACGATATACAATATTTTACTTCAAAATAGAATACAACCGAAACTGAAAAAGATTTTGCGTATCGATCAAAGTGGATTCAAGCCAAACAGATTTACCCAAGGGCAGATCCCCACTATTCAATGACTATTTGAGGCCGTCAGAGTAATAACCTTGCATTTAGTGTAATCCAGAAACATGCCCTTGTAGCAGCAGAATTTGTTACCTCTTTATACAAACATTGAGTCATGAAGAAGAAAGTATTCTAAAAAGAGACTTAACTGGAACTTAAAACAGTCAAAGAATTACTTCCGCCAAAATTAAGGGTAGAAGTAGAGAAACCTTATAGCTCTATGCTGAAAGCAAAAGAAAGGAACGATGTTGGTATTGTTAAGGACGAATAACTACAATCTAATTAAAAAATTTCTGGCCTAACAAAAAAACGCAACTAAAACTCTAACAAGCTTTCACATAATGGAATATTAGCAAAAGGAATCTTTGAGATAACGACACTATTTTTATAAAGAGAGCATACAAGGGAGGGAAAATAGTCATTACCAATAACCACAACTACCAGGGAAAATTATGAGCCCTTCTTAGCGATGTGGCAAACTTCAATAAACAGAAAAAAGATACCACAGTACAACTGGAAAAGACAGTAAACAGGCTGCTAAACGGTTGAGACGGCGAGAAAACACGGAAACTGCGAAATATCAAGCAGGGCAAATATATGGTCTACCAAAAATTCACAAACGTTCACTACAGACCATCATAACGGCCTATAATAGCAATGAACCGTACCCAAATGCACCGAAAAGCACGCCACCTCGATTAAATCATTAAACAGTATATACCATTAACCCATTCATTAACGTCAACTTCACATTTTGTCAGCCTCCTCCATAACACTACGCCAAATACATCCTTTATGATGGTATCTCTAAACATTGAAAACCTCTGAATCCGTCGCGAAAACAAACATGTATCAATTTGTATTTTAGAAGGCAATTGACCTCTAACGCCAGCAAATATATTGGATACGCGACGAATGATTTATCGATCAGGGCTACGGAACACTCTAGAAAACACGGATTCTCCCGAACTACTAACTGTGAACTCACTAAGGATACGTAGTCGTTGAGCCTGTAAGCTCGACAGTTGATTATATACCTTTGAACCCACATATGATATTCCTACACGATTAATGCAGACCATGGGGCACCCCTGTGTGCTATTTAAGTCGCCTTTCTTTCCTCAATCAGCTCTGTCAGCTTCTTTCACAACTCTTATTAACCTTACATCTTTTACCAATCATAAGTATATCTTGCTGGATGACAAAGAATGGTTTGTCAATTTAGTTTTAAAGTGAACACCATAAGGTTTTTTCGGCTTAAAATCGGACCTTGCAAGGCGAAGTTACCTTGAGTAATGTAATTCCCTTAAAGACGTAGCTCAGAAATCGGTTGACTCAAGAACACGTCGGCAAGCTGCGTCGGACAGCTGCTTCCTCTTTAACTTCCTAATTTCAATAGCATTAAACGTCACACTGAGAACAATTAAGGGGGATGTTTTAAAAATACGCTGTATTGTTAGAATTTCGTAAATCATTTTTGCCTTTTTAAATTGAAAACCGATAAAAATTTCAAGTCCCAACCAATAAAGTTAGATTTAAAAATTTTGGTGTTATTTCATTGAGAAAAATAAGCCCGACCTTGAGATTTTACAATGCCATTCTCGACTCTAACCTTGAGTCAGAAGTAGCAACCTTGAATAATAAAGTGTCACGTCATATTTTAATGAATATCATAAGTAGGATAATATTTTGACATGACTGCATTCTTTTTGCTTGCATATATAAACTGTCAAAGATATCTACAGAAATCGTCGAGATACGCCCTTTCAAAGTTTCGATCATGCCTATAAAAACCTTGTTATTTGAACCAAGTTCATAATATTGAACTGAGCAAAATTAACAGTGTTTCCTCAAGGTCTGCTGCAAATTCAAATAGCCGTTTCTCGCTGATGAAATGAGATTTGAACGCGGTAGTTGGTACACGTGTCTTTGGTGGAAGATTCATCACTTTCATTTAGTTTTGTTACAGATTTCTTCGGGAAAAGGTTTTGCGGCGTCATCACTTTAGCATTCCATTGTAAGGGTTGGAGCAGTTTGTAAAGCTGTTGCTGTGCGACACGTTTGAAAATAAAATGTTAAAAATGATGTATATATAACTGCTCTTCATAGAGAGGGGAAGTGAAACCTAAACAGAATGTGGCACTTTTATATAATTTCCTAAAATTACGGGTACATAGTTAAATGCTCTGTCACGTGAAAATTGCAAAAAATGCATTTTCACTTCGCCATATCTTTCAATGAAACATAAGAGAGTACGCACGTGTTTGTCTTACATTCAAACCCAATGAGGTTGTAATGAATTTATTGCTAACAAAACTTGTATAAAATTCAAAAACTGCAGTGTTGCATTGGGCACTTTATTTGGATAAAGAGTGTGAAGAGCTGGTGGTGATAATAGAGGGGGAAAACCGAAGAAGGAAGACAGAGAAGTACCTTAATGTAAAACAAATGTGATGGGCTAAGTAATGGGATAAAACCAGTGGGCCTTTTACATCTGGCAAAGGAAAACAAGAGTGTGGCGGTCGTGGCAGCCAATGTCTCAGGACAAGGCAACAATGAATGAATAAATAAATGAATGAGTGAATGAAGGAAGGAAGGAAGGAAGGAAGGAAGCAAGGAAGCAAGGAAGGAAGCAAGGAAGGAAGCAAGGAAGGAATAATTGGACAATTACCTTTACCATTCCGTGCTACATTGCCAGAGGATTAATTTTGTTTACTTTGCCCCCCATCCCTTCGATAACTTTACCGCACTGTACTGGGTCCACCCTCGCTGAGTCCTAGTTACTAAAACTGGTGACCAATAGCAGGACCATTTTATCAAGGCAAGCTTCAACACTGGTTGGTAGTGTATTAAAAACCACAACTTTAATGAGCCACTTACGCGGCAGACGTTGACACGTTGAAAGGTTCTAGAAATTATCATATTCACATTAAATTCTTTCACAAACACAAAAGGAAACCCGATACATCACAACACGCCGATTTTACCCAGGGGTCAAAATCCCGAGCTGCTGTATCTCGCTGAATGCTGGGAGAAACATGTGGTGTAATTTATGAGAATAGAAAATCGCTTTACTCAAGTGTGTGTAACTGAAGCTTATATTTTGCTTGCGAACAATCACTATTATCAAAGATCAATTACACCAGACATAATTTATGCATATTAAATGCAAATTACCTTTTACACGGCTACTTGCTGGTACTACTAGTCCTGTACCTTCATTCAGCACCTTTTTCAGTATTCCATTATCCTTTGCTGGTGATACATCTATCATCTCTTTTGCCATTCTTTGAAATGGAGACTGTAAAAGGATAAGAGTAACCTCAAACAAAACAAACTTTACCATTTTTGTAATGACTACAATAAAAGAAGTGTGTAGAATTCATACACCTAAACAATTCACAATATTTTGTTAAATTACTTGTATGAGGGGGTGGGGTGGAGCTGCTTTCTTTAACCCTAACCTTGAGCTACTCTCTTTTGCCTTGTGACAACTTTAAATTTCTTATACCTTCACCTCCATAATTTTCCATTTAGTTTTCTCCAATCTCCCAAAGCCAGTTTCAAACAAAACAAACTTTACCATTTTTGTAATGACTACAATAAAAGAAGTGTGTAGAATTCATACACCTAAACAATTCACAATATTTTGTTAAATTATTTGTATGAGGGGGTGGGGTGGAGCTGCTTTCTTTAACCCTAAAGGTCATTTTCGATCTCATCATACACTTATGCGTAGTGGTCTAAGGGCCCTTCCTTGACGATGTCAACTACTATTAAGTTGCGACACAATTAAACAGCATTTGATTGGCATAACTTAGTATCAATGTTTTAAAGAAAAAACAGTGATAGCAAAACCCAAACGTATCATACAAAGCAGCTATTATGTAAATATTTCTTTTGAGCTACTCTCTTTTGCCTTGTGACAACTTTAAATTTCTTATACCTTCACCTCCATAATTTTCCATTTAGTTTTCTCCAATCTCCCAAAGCCAGTTTCGGTAATACATTTTCCCACTCAATAGTAACAATTCCCTATTACACCTTATCACTCGTTATCCTTTCCTGTTTCCTACTTTTTCTCTCCTCTGTTGGTCAATGTTTTGTGGTGTTTTTGTTCTGTTTATTCGCTTCCTCTTCTATCCTCTCTAATACAAATATAATTCGGACGTGTACAGCACTGAGATACTGTATTTAGTGTAAGTCAAAAGATATACTAAAAAGGTAGGATAGCTTGAACAGCGGTGTTAACCTTGTAATCAAAGCTCTTGCATACTTTTAATATAATGCGACTTTACTCCCTGGTAACATTTTAAAGGATATGGGGTAACTAAGGCACTGGACAAAAGGGCACAGGGGGGAAAAGGCAATGGACAAAGAATGCACCGGAAATCAAGGCACTGGGAAATAAGGATACTCAAAAAGTGACCTATCGAGAAAAGAGGCAGGATACAAGTTAGTGGAATGGATGTTGGATAATAACGGCGATTGGGAGTGGCCGCTTATTAACGGTTTAGTGAAATGGCAAAGAGGATTTTAACTAAATCTGAATTTTACTGACTTAGGCACTATTTTACTCAACGTAACAAAAGGGTTCAGGATGGCTTTCAAGGCCCTACCGACATATAGGTTTCCTGTCAGCAAAGAAATTTCTTATGTGTCCCCTTGTGTTTACGTAGGCACCGTTTTGGTCTCGAACTAACGTGAAGGCTTAAAACCATTGATCCTCCACTGGATACTGTAGCACCTTAGACTATTTATCGTTTTTTCTAAATACCCATTATTACATATAATTACTCTTTCTCAAAACAACTTTAATGCGTTAGATTTCATCACGTCGTTTTTCTTACGTTAATAAATACAAGTCAATGATATACAAAATACAAAAACACTTGTCTGTTAGATTTGTGGAGTAGGGTAGGCCAGGACGGGGCGGGAAGGAGTGCGTTATGTAGTAGTGTACAATAGGACCTGTTGGCTTAAAGTAATGTAAATTTATACTTTTATTTGATTATTACATAATTTATTATGTTCTCGCGCCTATTGTTCCGTTAATTAGCTTTGCAAAACTGCATTATCCCACTCAAGTTATGACTGATATATCAGAGCGCTTTAACCCATGGCACACACTCACCCACATTTAGGTTTTTTGGCCTAGAATCTTTCCTATTTGTCCTACCAACACGCTTTATCAACTATAACACCCTGCTCACTAAATTTAAAAGCCCTCATTTTAACCCAATACCCCTCTCCCCCGTGGCTTTGTTTTTTCTCAAAAATACAATCCAAAGTGCCTTTTTGCCGTAGGATGACGTTTAAGTGCCTTCCTTTCAGTGGCCCTACTTTCCCAGTGCCATATTTCCCAGTGCCTTCTTTTCCAGAGCCTTTGTTTCTGGTGCCTTTTTTTCCCAGTATCTTTTAACCGTGCGTTTTTCCGTGCCTTTTTTCCAGTTCACCTTCACCCAGTCCATAATTGTGTCAAAGAAAGGCTGCGACGGGTACTAAAGTTGCAAAAGAGAGCAGCAAGAATAATCCTTAACACTGATTCTTCAGTATCGTCGGTCGTACTTTTTAATCATTTGAAGTGGTTATCTTTTTATGAGGATGCAAAAATTATGAAGTATGTGACCGCACTTACACGTGGTTTTTATAAGAAACCAGTTTATAAGATTTGGGATAATTTAAGAAACTATTAAGAAACGTAGACAGGCTGAACTAATTCAAAAGTTAAGAAACATTCGTGAAAAGTATGGGTGGAAATAACATTTTCCTGCAACAGTCCATAGATATTACCTTTAAACCACAAAACAATATATTCAAACCTAATGGTATTTTGTGAGTGAATATAACAGTTTTACATGACTTTCAAGGGAGCACTTCTTAAGAAACTTTGAAGGCTGAAACTGGATAAAATTAAGAAATATTTGAGCCCGAAATTGTAAATTCTTTTTAAAACTCGAGGCTCAAGCTCGTGCTTAGGTTTCTTATAAAAACCAAACGTGTAAGACTTAAAGGCTATTTGCCTATATATCTTGACGATATTATCACTTTAAATAGCGATATACACAGCAGAATTACTACATACTCTAACTTTAATTTAGTGTGCCCGTGTTGCAAATGAAAGACGGAAGGTGGTAGAACATTTACTGTTACTACATGCTAGATACAGAATAGCCTCCCAATTTCGCTACGGCAGACAGCCTCATGAGCATCTCTTAAGAAGTTAATGTAGAAGCAAAGTTTTATAAACCAGCAATCGATAAGCCGTTTTACTTTGTAGCTTGCATTTATATGGGAAAATATACCCCCGCATAAGACTAAAATTTCTATTTATTCCAAACGGTCCTATAATGGAAGTGAATGTTTACTATACAGACGCAGAATGATGCTTGAACTAGAGAGACAAAACAAACTGGACGGCAATAACAAACGGTAATTAATGTGACGCGAAAAGGTTAGATTAACAGTACACGAAATTCTAGAGTAAGCTAAAGCTAGGTCAAAAGGTGTAACGCGAGGGTAACGGTATCATATCGGTATCATACTATGTCAATTGACAGGGTCACACCTCCATTGGTTTATTTCCTCACGTGCGCTTTCCCAGTGCCTTATATTTCTGATGCCTTTCTTTTTAATCTTTGTTTTCAGCACCTTTTTATCTCAATTCTAAAATGCATCAAGTTTCTAAAAAAAATCTACACAAACCAGAAATCTATCCTCGGGGCTCTCGTCATCAACATTTAAGCATTCCATGTTAAGTTGGTGAAACACATCTTCCTGATCAAAATAGACCCCTTCGTTGGCATGCTGTTGTTGCAGCCGATCTTGATCAATTTCAAATTCAATGTCATGGTCTGGCACCAGTACATTTACATCAATACCAGTTTTCAGATCCACAAAAGGCTGTGCATGAATCTATAAGGCAAAAAAAATGTGTATAATCATTAATTTAGATCAACATGAAGATATCAGTAAATGAAAAATCAACAGAGAAATCACAATAAACCTATCCTAGAAGCTCTGTTAGGTGGTAAAAGGCACAAAGTATAATGCCGCGCAACTATGTGTGACACAACTTCTGGCTTGTGGCAAGAGTGATTCACAGAGACTGGGATTAATTGACAACGCTTTACCATCAGTCAGTGACGGGAGCGCGAATTTTTTTCCTGGCAATGAACAGTTAAATAAAAGGAAGAACAGGTGAGTCGTAAACAAGGCAAGAGTGTTGCAAATGTGAGCGTATCTTATTGAAATTGACGTATTCAACTGCCTGGATCTTGGCAAAACACACTTATACATACCAAGTCATAATATAGAGATATTGACAGATTGCAAAGATTTGTTAAGTGTGATGTTGGATAACGTTAATTTTAATTCTCCCCTTGTGGTTGCTAAAATTGTGAAAAATACATCAAGAGGGTTCATAAAACTATAAGTTACTCATCCTTATATGGCAACATCCTACGACGAATGCGAACGTGTAGAACCCAAACAAGATAAAATACATAGAACGATGCCTTAAACTGATATCATAGAAATCTCGACTTTAATGATAACACCACAGTACGATATGCATACGATGGATGAAATAAACGAACTTGTAGAGCAAGCTAACGATAGGTCAAAAAGGATAACACAAAGGTAACGGGGGTAACACACTACGATTAAATTGACCAGGTCACACTTGTCTCGCATAAAGTGGTCTGAGTACTTGGACAATAAAGTTGATACCAATCATTATGTACCTATGATTAAGGTATTGTTAGTAAAGAAGTAGTTGTTCTTAATAACAACATATGAGCAAAGTAACACATCACTACGCATGAAGTGCTGACTTCTTGCTTCCAAAGAATCGCACAAAAAAAGGGATTAAAAAAAAAGATCTTTATATCCCTTCTTACTTCACTTAAGTAATGGACTAACGTGTCCTTCTGCTGCACCAAAATTGGATAAATGGCAACAACTCAAGTTAACAAGTACTATTATAGTGGCTCGGTAGCCCTGTGGTACTGGGCTTGCATTACAAATCAAGCAACCAGGGTTCGACTTGGGACTATGGTGCCGAGGTTCACTCAGCCTTCCATTCTTACGGGGTCAGTGAAAAGAGTACCAGCTACGCAGGGAGAAGTGATTAAAACGTAACTTGGAATAGGAGTGGCGCTGACTCCTAACATCATAGTGATAGAAGCTAATGGAAGAGCTATCCTTTGCACACTAACTAATGAAAATTGTTGGAAGACTGCCATTCTTCTCTCCAGCGTAAGTAGAATGAGGTTCTAAGCTGGTATAGTGAAAGAACCCTTCAGTAGGTGAACTTGAACACTGGCTTGGTCCACGACTAGCAGCTATCAACGACTCATTTACAGCCCTCCTTGATGAAGATGAACATACTGTCTCAAAACAAAACCCAACACCAGGGCAAAAGTTCACAAAGGTTTCAGTGTACAAGACTTCATTTGACAAAGCTTCTTACTCGTTTGAGAAGCTTCTCAAATTGTTCAAAACGCCAATTTCAGTCTCATTATAAACAATCACCCCCGCATTCTACACTTCAACACCAATCTAAGGAAAGTAATGATTTAAATGGCTGTTTATGCTGTAAAAGCACTCATAGACTTGTGTTTTGTCCAGCATTTATGAACTTGAATGTATCAGGAAGACAGAAAGTGATTTTGAACAACAAGCTGTGTCTCAACTGACTGAAGCTGGTCATCAACCCCACTCATTTCCATTGCATGTGGCAAAAACCATCATTCTGTTCTTCACTCCATCATTCATCATACAAGTCAACAAACTAGAAATCAAATGGCTTCTCAATCAATTTTCAGCTTCTCAAAATCCACAGCAATTATCTCATTAAGTGGCTTTATCTGTTTCCACTACTACAGCTGACAATGCGTTTTCCATGTAAGAGAGCTGCATGCCAAATTTTTTTTTTTAAATTCTCAATGGTTTAGAATTTAGGGGCAAAAAAGAGGGATAGCGGCCATCCTGGATTTTAACTAAATCTTGTGGCTGCCACTTAAACGTCTATAAGGCCCACATTTTGTTTAAGAAGAAGGTGACTTTTAGCCAACGTACAGCCTTACGTTTACTTAACAAGTTAAGCAACTGAAACTTTGCCCAAAAAGTTAATTTTACCCCTTATCATACCCATCAAAGCCCCCCTGATGAGAATTTCTTCATGCTGCTATTTACAATAGATTCCTATTTTCTATTAACAAAAAAGGAATGTTTGACAAATTATATGAAGCATAAAATTTAACCATAAACTCTTCACAACTGCTTCATAGGAAACAACTGAAAGTGGTGTCTGGTGCATTTTCATTTGAAGATCCTATATATACAATCTACATTCTGTGGGGTATTAAAGTTTACTTCATATCTATAAGTTATCAAATATGTATAAGATGTATACTATATATGTTGCATTCGTTATTTTGCCTTAAATGTTAGTGGCTAGATATGAGCAGGTTTGTGAATTTATATCTTGTGGTTGATCAATTTGTTTCTTGTGCAAAAAGTCCTCTATAACTGCAATATCACGGTCACATAGGTGGTACTGCCTCCCTGTTATTGTAACTGGTGTTAACACTGTTCATATGATATGCGTCTCAGGAACAAAGCAACTATCATAATTCATAGGCCAATAAAATGAACAGGCAGGATATTAAAAAACCCTACAGAAAAAATCCCTACAGAAAAAATCCCTACAGAAAAAATCCCTCATCGAAAAAAGCCACCTAGGACAATACTCCTAAAGAAAAAATCCCTAACGGAAGATATCCTCCATGGAAAAAATCCCTAAGGAAATTTTCCGCCTTAGAAAAATCCCTCAAGAAAAATTCCCTCTTGGAAAAAATCCCTAACGAAAATATCCCTCTTGGAAAAAATCTCTAAGGAAAATATCCCTACAGAAAAAATCCCTACAGTAAAAATTGCACTGGCTGCTAGGAACTAATCCACTGTAGGTAAGAATCCACCTAACAAAAGGGAGTCTCTGCTTTTCAATAGTTGCCATAATATTTGAATTACTTTTTTGCAAAACAGCTTTAATGACCGTGCTGATCTGCTGCAAAATTTATTTGATCCGTTCACAATAATGTCTGACTGTTGTAATTTTTGCCCACATTTTTCTAATAGCCGACCGATGGAAAAATTAAAAAATATTTTTGTAATCGTGTCATCACTTGGCCAGATACCCATGTTGTTGTATGTGTATCTAGTATTCAGACAGCAATCATAATTTCAAGAGCTCATTTGTGACGCAATTCTATTTTGAAGTTCTGCACGCTTCCTAGCTGGTTTGCTAATAACTTACCATAGGCAATCATCATGAAAAATTTTATCCTTAGCTTAATTTAAGTTTCATCAAAACTTGAAAAACTGGTTGTGAAGGCACAATTTCCCTATTAACTTTATGTCTAATGTGTTGATGGTCCTCTTGTTACATTTTCATATGCACAACACTTGGATAAGTTCATTGAATACCTCAAGGAGAACAGCTGCCCATCTTTCACATATGAAAAATCAAACAGCGACAAGTTTCATCTTCTAGATGTGTCCTTGAAAATTAAGATGAACAACGGCCGAATCGTAACTGGAACTTTCATTAAAGACACGGATACGGGGCTGTACTTCGATTACTGTTTCCATATTCCCTTCGAATACAAAACTGCCTTAATTAAGACACTAGCGAAAAGAGCTTATCGATTAGGTTCCACATGGGAACTCTTCCATAAAGAAATTAATAGACTAACACTGAACTTAATAAGCAGTAGTTTCCCTTTAATCTGTTATTGATAAAACGGTACGTAACATTCTACATAAACTGCACGCCAAAGATTATAAGGATCATCCCCAAAGTGAGAACATCAAATTTCGACACTAAAGACAAAAGCTTTTAAAATCTGTTTTAGATGAACACGCAAGTTCGAAAGATCCTGGAAAACGAGTCGTTTTGCAGCTCGACCATAAGCCCCGGGAACTAGGTAGCTGCTTCTCCCTTAAACCAGGGTCTTTGTAAAGTATTCTCAGGAATCGCCGCTGTTAGTCTATTGTTCTGTGAATTCGATGTCTCGACGAAAATTC
>JAAAKM020000465.1:0-10463 GCA_010016025.2 Alatinidae sp. Z8VKAUB7J3
TAATCATTTTGCATATATTGTTATATAAGGTTCTCTAGCAAACTTCACCTTATTGCACAACATATTTTTTCATTTTTGTGGCATTTTTCACTTCAAATTTTGATAATACGAAATCGTCAGTACAAATTCAGGAAAGAAAATTTAAGTTTAAAGACATAATAATCATGTTTTTCAAAGAAAAGTAACAAAACAGAAAGGCAAGAAACTCCACTATAGGTCAACAAAACGCCAATATCGCAAAATTTCAAGAAAAGTTTAAAAAAATTTATTCATCATAAGACTTCCCAGTAAATTTTAGGAAAAGTAACCAAATTTCGTGTCAACTCGGGCCAGGCTTTAAGAAGTTATGAGTTGAAATGTGTAGCCGCGGGCCTGCTAGCCCCTCCCCCACCCCATGTAAGATAGGGTTAAGGTTGTAGTAATTACCAAGTGAATTACCAACATCCGATGAAGCAGCAGCGTCATGTGGAAGAGACAGAAACTGGAAACCAACCTTCATGAGATGGAATTTTAAGTACCAAATTCCTTTGATATACAAGATTCACCAGTGAAGGGAATATCTCCATATCTACCAGCCATTAAAGTCTATATTCTGGTTTTCCTATCAAGTGAAAAGTTTAGATTCATAGCCAGCGGACATATACTCACCATTAAATAAAACAATAGTTTTATCCAAACGAAATCTGAAGTTTAGGGCTTGTCAGAAAATCATCAAGGTAAGATAGCCTTCCTTCATAAATTTTTTATACGCAGTCTTTTTAAGTTGCTCGAGTTTCCTTTTCTCACCACCAAAAGCATTTACTTTCTTGGAGCTCATTTTGAAACAATGCAACTATGGCTAGAGTAGAGTAGAAGTTTCAAAAGTGCCATTAACACTACAAGAACAGAAATGATGTAATGACGTGAAAATCCTCTGAACTGCTACAATCTGGTGGGAAATAGTTTCTTTTTTAAGTGCTTTTCGTGAACCTGTCGCAAGGGCACCACGGGTTACTCACTACTGAGCATGCCTACACTTCTTGCAAGGTAGTGCTTTCAATTACCTCAACATCAAAAATGTTTTTAAGCAAGCTGGGAATGATCTGTATCCCCATTTGGACTACGTGTTACTACCCTCCGTCCTGACGTAGTTTTATCTTTGATAGAAAGCCGAAGAAAAGCAAAAGCAGGACACAGCACAATAGAAAGCGGTGCCCTAATTTTCATCTAAAGGCACATTACATATCAATAGCAGATATTTCAGAAATCATTTCCATAACCTATGTTATACGTTTGATCTTTTTCATTTCATTTCCTTATTGTGGTATTATTTACTTTTCGGTAGCTATGTTAAACAGTATCCAACACCAAAACACCTTCTACCTTTATAAAAATAAAAACGTCTTTCGCATTTCCATTATTACTTGTACAATACAAAGAAAACGCGGTCTTACGTCAGTCAACTGACTCAGTAGGTTTTTGCCTATCCTTGGAAATAGGAATATACATTGAAAACAGTAAGTGCTTACGTTGATCGTTGATTCTTTTTAAACAGGCAGCAAGTCAAATCGCGTTTTCCTCCCTTCATAGTGTGATATTTTTATATAATGTTTATAATTCCGCAGTTGGAGTACTAACATTCCTTGATTTCATTTGAAAAGAAGAAACTGTTCTCTCAAAAGATGATTGAAACTTTTGAGTTAAGAGGAACTTAAACGACTCGAGTCTGATTAGTGATTTTGATTTCAATAGGCCAGCTTTTCTTGAGTGGTCATTACACAAATTAAATTAATAATTGTAGTCAACCAACTATAATCTGTAGAGCACTGACAAGCAGTTTCACTTTCATCATAAAAGTAAGCACACGATACCTCTCAAATCAAGCAGAAACTTAAAACCATCGAGTGTACAAAAAGTCCCTGACTTTGTATGTTTTATAGTGGATAAAACGCCAAATAAGGAAAGTATATTGACTATGATTTGGTCCATAAAGTTTCCTTATTTGGTGCTTTGTCTACTGCAATTTGACGGTGGAATATTCACCTTCTTTGAATAACTTGCGTCATTTTTTTATTCTTCAATTTCGTGCATTCATTCATCATACCATCAATTCAACGATTTCGCTAATTTGTTGTTACGCCTCACTCAACGTTCCATCCATGAAACTTTCTCATTATCATTATGTTCCTCTAATCCGCCTTACTTTTATCTACCTTAACAATGTGCCCTTGTTTAATTATCATAATGATGGATATTGAAAACTGTTAGTACGAAAATACGCTGATTTTATTTATGTTTCCTCCCAAATACTCGTTGTTAATAACTTCTGTGGTGTCAACAAATCACGATAACCTTGGAAAATAAAACCTCAAGCTTAGACGAATCAAAAACATTGCTGTCATATTGTGATGACGTCTCCGGGTAAGTAAAACAAATACATAAACAAATAAACAAACAAACAAACATACAAAGGAATAAAGAAACCAACTCAATTTTTCTGTTACACAACAAGGTCTTTATATTTCGATCAACAAAGCAAAGTAAATGAATAAAGGAATTAATGGAATTACTACTGTACTTGGAAAATGTACTCTGTCTTATCAGCATTGGTTGATAGTCATCTAACCTCCCACGATAAACGGCAGGCAAGCCGTGAATTTATCACTACTCCTTACCCCCCAAAAATGATTAATGTTTTCCATGTATTCATACAAAGTAATTCTATCGTTTTTGTTCCAAAACATTGATACTATTTAGCGCATCTTAATGCGCCATAATATGATCGTTGTAATAACACATATGTCAAATGGCCAAATCTTCACACTGGGTCCACCTGCTGTCAACCAAATGGCTCTAGTACAGACTAATTTTGGTGAAGCAGTACTAACAAATAGTAACTGACTGCTAGCGAAGATCGTAATGGTGAATACCGCAAGGCTGTATTTAGGACAACGTTAGAAAGTGTCGCTGTTCTCATATGCAATGTGCCCACTTAGAAAGAATTGACATGTGAAGGGATCAATAATACACATGGCACATGCTAAAATAACAAACGTGCTCATGAAAAGAATGTTCGTCTGATCTCCGTGCATCTACGAAGTGCAACATCAGTGCTTGGTATCAATAATTCAAATGGTAGCATCAAGGTATGAAATGAGTCATCTTTCAGAGAATGCAACAAGATAAAGTAATTTATTTACAACTAGTGATCGAGGGCCTGTCTCCGTCTTTAACGGCAACTTTACATTTCACTGAATTAAAAATAAATGTAATAACACAAACTTGATTACAACGTCATTCGTTTAAATCATACGCATGTGGAAGCAGTCCATCTTAATTATCGGTTAAAAGCAAAACGACTTTGACTTCCCTGTACAGTAATCTCATATAATGACAATACATCAATGTTAGTGCACCAAAGGGTACCTGCTATCCTCATAACGGCTATCCAAATATTTCTGATTACGATCTTTTCAAGCAGATTACTGTGCTGACCTGAGTATACAACAATAGCATCAACCAACAGAAACGACATCTGCAAATTTAGAAATACCTGCTGCACGTAATACATTAATGCCTAAAAACAACAAACATCCGTTTTTGCGATCTCTTTCTACTACTTAATCGTAAGGAAAGGAATTAATGTGTTAATAAAAGGCCATTAGAAACTTTGTTTCGTTGCTGTGCATTCCAACGCCATGTTGGAAGCTAATACTGATACGATGCGAAATACATCTTGAATACAAATCTTTCCAAGTCTTTTCGAATGGACCCTTTCTCACTCCTTCACGTTCGTACATTTACCTCGATCTTTTTGTTCCCATGGTGACCAGATTTGTTTTGAAACCTCTTTGGTCTACTCAGTTCTCTCTATGCAACCGAGGAATCGCCTAATCCGGTTTTGGTGGAGCATCTTGCTCCCCGTAGTAATAAATTCCTGACTATTTCCCACTCAAAAGCGTTCCTGTCGTAAAGGTCCTTTAATAGCCGACTCACTGCTGGTGATTCAGAAATTTGCTGATAAAATGTCACTGGCAACTCTGCTTCTAACGACACCCAGAACAACAGAATCGTCAATAATTCGTTGGTTCTACGAGAAAATCTTGTCAACTTCCTCAAGTCATCATCCATGTTCCAGTCGTCTGTTATTAGTCGAGTTAACATTTTTGAAGTTTGGTTGTCATACCCACTAGGACTTTCCCTCCGAGTTTCACTCAAGTTTCCATCGATTTGACTAAAAGAGGTCTCCTTAATCTGCAGGAGGTCATCGGTTTTACTTGACCTCGACCCTAACACGAGGTCTAAGGAAATTTCCACGTCAGCATCATCCATCTGTGTACACGACAAAAATTAAGAAACTAGAAATTAATCTTAATCTAAGCTGAGAAAACTAAACTTCAATACTACATATGGTATTGATAAGTTACATGTCTATTATGAAGTCATATGTAGCTGACACTGCAACTAGTTAGCAACTCCACGGAACGTCATGAGTTCCGCGCAAGTTAACTGCACTGTTTACTTTCCACTGTTGACGATGTATACGTAGAGTCAATATTTGTAACTGCGGACAACTTTGTCCGATCCCTCTGTAGTTATTAAGTTTGACTTTTCCAATTAAATAACGGTCACAACAAGCGACTCATAAAGCAATGCAACTGCCACGTTAACAAGCGAAAGAAAATCTTTTACACCCATAAACAATTCCATCTTTACGAAGGTGAGTGTATGGATTGTAGCTTTTGTGTTTCATCGGATACATGCTAATCTCTACAAACCTATACGACATCTTCCAGTAGAGGATTAAGTGAATGATGGCCACTCTACATTAACGGCAGAAAGCCGATATTCCGGGCGTACCTTATCAATAATTGAGACTAATCAGGAACAACAGTTTCAATAACTCAAAAGGGGGAGGGATGGCGGACTGGATCATTCTATGAACTGCAACGCGGTGAAACAGAGCGCCCAACCAGCAGATCATCCTTCTCTAAAAACATCACCAGTAACTTTTGAATAAGAAGGAAATGGAACAGACCTTTCATTAAGAGCATTGGATTGCAATTATAATTTACAACGATCGGAAATTCTTGATGGTGGTCAAAGATGAAGCTTTTTCGAAGTAATTGTAAAATACAGAATGTCACCTAACAATGTAAATAGTGGCTCAATGTATAGGGCGTGTCGAAGTGTACTGTAGCAGGCTCTAATCAATCCTCTTTCTTATAAGGCGGGAAAAGGGAACTTCGTGTTTCCATCATAAATTGCGTAATTTAACAAACGATATACTCAACAATTTCGATTAACCCTTATTCAACACAATGACTTGTAATTTCTTGTTACCCTTAAAACAGCGTAAGCAATTACAAAATCCAGGTTACTGAACTTTTCATTTTCAGCCACAACACTTACACAATATGTGTTTAATAAGAATAACGACAAACATTTTGCGCTGGTTGTAGCATAATAACAACTCGAGCGACTAAATGATCAGGTTCATCGACCAATAAGAACAATTAGAAAGTGTATTGCCACGGTATTGATATGGACAGAGTTTCTAAAGAGTGTAACCTACAAGCAGGGCAGTCTTACTGCAATTGTTACTGTCACAAACTGGGTACAATTGTTTAATATACAAGTCTATAATTGTTTAAAGACCAATAGTCTTTTACTTTACCGACAGCACATATCAATCAAAAACGATTGAAACGTGTTTGTGGTATGTAATGAATGAAACCAGCAAAAAACCTGCCTAGCGCATTGCTTACTGAACTTTTCCTTTCTTAATTGCATTTTTGCATTCCAAGCAACACTACATCATCAACGACAGTTATCGATCACTGATCATTTCACTCTCACATCTTGAAACAAGGAGACTGGGGGCATTGTCCAACCTTTAGCGTTCTGGTTCTAAAAGCCTTATTGATGTTTAATGATCCATCATCATACTTGCGGCAGTTAGCCATGTGCTACTGCTTCTACTGCTGCGAACAAATGATCTAAAGCACGATATTTGAACTCCTCGATTACTTGCACCCTTAACCTTCCTTTGGTACTGAAACAGACTATCATGTACTACTACTGTTGTAAAGATCATTTACACTTGTCATTTATAATGACTTTATCTCATATAATAGTGTACAATAAAGAGCAACTGAAAAGAAGGATTCCTTTTGCACACATTTGCCTCCTGCACATTAAAGTTTGATGACCCCGTGCCTACATTAACACCAGTATCTTTATGCACAGTAAAAACATGCCGTACAAATGTACAAGTAGTACCTTAATCAATATTTGAAGTGGGATAGGTCTGTTCATTTCTTATTGAAATGAATTTCAATGATAGTAAATGTGAAAGAACAGACTTTGTTTATTCCGAACGGGGCCATTCTATGCAAGGAAGGGAGTCCATTTTGTTATGTCGGAATACCCAAATCTTTTATAGGGCGGAGACGAATACCATTCAACACAACAATGAAACACTATGACCCCCACTCGAACCTCTCCATCACCAATTGAAGAAAGAACAAATTTCATCACGTTCTGGTCATACAACAGATTCTATTAGAATCAAACTGAAAGATACTGCAATCTCTGAATACCAGACGCACACTCTTCCAAGGCATGCAATTACATCTGATGAGTACCGCCTACTTACAGAACTAAAAATAACCCCAACGTCATCATCCTTAAGCACGATAAGGGAAATGGAATGGTTATTATAAATCGTGGATCATATGTTAATAACATAATGGAGTTGCTGTCGGACAAAGGTAAATTCAAGCAGCTAGATGTCGACCCGTTGCAGGTTACTCTTAAGAGAGAAAATAAATGTAAATGTTTCTAAGGAAACTCTATAAACAAGGCGTGTTCTCAGAGACTATATACAAGCAACTGCGGTCAGTTGGCTCACGACCTGGTTTACTGTATGGTCCTCAGAACGTCCATAAGTCCGGTTTACCAATGAGACCATTTCTTTCTGCTGAGAAAACACATTCGTATAATTTAGCTAAACATCTTTTAAACACTTTAACACTTTAACACCTTTTTCTTCCACTCAATACTCTGTTAAGGATAACTTCTTTTGTGGTGTACCGTCTTAATTCTACTCTCGATTCAAATAATTTAATTATGGTTAGTGTTGATATCTCTTTTTACAAACGTTCCCCTACATGATACTATTAAATATTATCATCGAGAAGAACATTAATTTTACTGTTCAACTAGAGAAGAATGCTACTTTACCCTTTTAAAAATAATATTTGATTCGTTCTGATGGCTCCTTCAATACTACTCATTATCGCAAACCAGCCTTTCCTGGCCTTCTCACTCAGTTTGATAGTTTATTCCTAATAATTACAAGAAAGGTCCTTTTTTACTTTCATGAACCGTTATTTTAACATTTTGCTCGTACCATAAGTTTTTTGCTACCCTTTACGGGTTTAATTTCGCTGGAAATTAAGAAACTTGTCAACAGGCTTTGTACGTCTGCTTCTCGCCACCTTAATGTACGTCTTGTATTCACCTCCTCTCGTCGCCTCTCGACAATTTTCCGAGTAAAGGACAGGGTTCCTAAATCGTTGTGATGCGGCGTTTATAAATGTCAGTGTCGTTGCTACAGCGCAACGTATTTGGGTCAGACGACTAGGCAATTTCAACGACACCCATCTGATCACTTGTGAACCTTGGTCGTTACTGGGAATCTCCTCTCAACTTCATCGTTTTTAACTTTCACTCTCGCGCTCTTCAGCACTCTCACCCCTTCTCCGAATCTGATTTCACATTCTTGGCTTCTGTCTCTTCTTGCCTTCTCCTCCCTAAACTTGACTGATTTTGAATGGAACAATGAGCTCATTACACTTTTTACTTTTCTAATTTCTCCTATGAAGCTCATTACTTTTTCCTTATTATTTGGGGACATTGTTTAGTTAGGCCACTAAGCCCTTAAATACCATATACACTGTCAAGTCTCCTGTTTCCTGAGGATGATGTGATAGGCTTGGTTATTTAACATATCGTCTTAAATGTCTGCAATATAGTTCATATGCGCATTCTTTGCTTTGCTGTTTATAACTACACTATGACTAATATTAACACGCGTTAAAAACATTACAATTATGTGAAACGAGGTGTTGCATTTCGGGGTAGACAGGTTCGGTAAGCATAGCAACAATGATACAATACGGGTCTCAATGACTTACTGCTCTTTTGGATGAACTCACTAAGATCACAGTACAACCGATAAAACGCATGATAATGTAAATAAATGCAAACCACAAAGACGCTGGTTACATAAAAAGGGTCTGTAAACGGAGTGTACAACATTACAACGAAAATAACTCATCAGGTACATGAAAATGAAATGACATCATCTTACGCCATGTTGTTACTGGACAGTGCCTCAATTTACTAATGGCCAATTTGATTTACTATGCTCAAAATGTACGCATTCCGGAGAGTAGCAACTGAAAAGAAGAGCACGCTTTTGGTAATACCAGAAAAGGGCCTGGAATATGAATGGCCTTAGTCACTTTCGACCCTGACTGCCTGGAAGCAGCTTTTCCCAACGTGTGTGATATCTGTCCCTAAGGAAGTAATTGTATTCATACGAGACGATTCTTGGTGAGGGGCGGGATGGGGAAAATATTGGAAGGAAGGCGAAAGGGGGTGATGTGTCAAATTTGAGGAGAGGTGTATTTATTCGTATCGCCTTTCGTGCCAAGAAAAAATAACTAAACACTTTCCATTATATTTTAGTATTCTAATGCTCCCATAATGGTGTTAGAACTGACGTATAACAGTTTTCGTTACAACTCGAAAGTTGAATATTAGACTACATTTCTATTATTTTTTCATTTTTAATCACTTAATCTCAATTAATTTCTTCAGTCTTTCCAATACAATAAATTTCTTATAATAAATACCTTCCGGCGACAGAATAGTACATCATATAAGCTTTTGCATTTAGTACCTCGCCAAGATTCATCAACAATACTTAATCACGCACTCTATAAATCATGGTGTAACATTCAAGCTTTATAAATCTGCCAGTGAATTCTGTGACGTGAACATACCCATTTAAAACACCATATATGGAGTTCTTCTTGTTGAATGCTTAAGAATACATTACTTTTAAATCGACGTTTTATCTAAATCATTAAGAAGCTATTTCAGTTCACTTGACAACAATAAAAATGGGATTGTTGTGTCTTATGAAACGAGAAATCACATTTTACTAGCGATGATGGTTATCCTTCACAGTCCATAGTCTAAATTTGCAGAATATGGGCATTCACAGATGCTTGGGCTGCCTAGCAATCAAGATAACAAAACTACATGTATATATAAATTCGACAAATTCTCCTGTGATAGTGGCTTGCTTCCTTAAAAAGACCAGTTTAAAAGCAAAGTGTTGGGTTCATAATTTTCAAAGAAACAATGACTTTACATCAGTTCCGAGTTGTTTACTTGTTCAAAAACTAGTTAGCCACGGGTTTCATCATTTCTTCTCAGCTCTATTTTCAAGTCATCTCTTGAACCTAAATAAGAATTTCTGGAAGGTGAGTATGCCGTATAATGTAAGCTGCAAGTCTACTAGCTATCTTTTACTTTCTTTCGCTTGTTGTTTTAAACTTAGATATGACAAACTGGTAAACCGAAAGCCCTTTGGGGACAGCAATTGTGAATCTGATAACGATTGGTCATTTCCATTGAGATCAACACAGGAGATTACGTTGTCACAAATAAAAGGCAACCTATTTGGTCTGGTGTTCTGATAACGATTAAATTCCATTGCCATAAGTATCGGCATGAATCCGATTGGCACTAAGATATTTTAAACCGAAAGCCCTTTGGGGACAGCAATTGTGAATCTGATAACGATTGGTCATTTCCAATGAGATCAACACAGGAGATTACGTTGTCACAAATAAAAGGCAACCTATTTGGTCTGGTGTTCTGATAACGATTAAATTCCATTGCCATAAGTATCGGCATGAATCCGATTGGCACTAAGATATTTTAAACCTGAAACCAAGTCAGCGAGAAACCTCATTTGATCCAAGTTGTTTACAGTTGGAAACAATTTGCGGAGGATGCCGGTATTAAAGCCCTTTTAACTTTTGAGTGACTGGATACTTTCATTTCGCTCTATGTTTAATTATGCATGCGATGCTGCCTTGTAAGTCAAAATCTATGTAAAACCTACGTGAACAGTGGCACGAACATTAATATTGACTTTGCTGTGAGTTGATTTCTGGCTGAAATTTAGCGTAAAAATAAGTGATATGTGATTTCACGATCGAAATATTTGTAGCTTTCTTTTCCCATTTTACTAAGATACTCAGGTTTAAAGCAAGAATTGAATGCAACAGCAAAATAAAAGACAATGTGTTACCCGGTCTTTAACAGAACTGGTCATCAAATGTTATAATCAAGTCAAGTCATACCTTTCAGAGGGCACTATTAAGAGTCGTCTTCGCTTG
>JAAAKM020000466.1:0-24602 GCA_010016025.2 Alatinidae sp. Z8VKAUB7J3
CGTTTTAAGTTAAAGTTCAAAGAGAATGGGAAAAAAAGCACCGAAGAAAAAGATGGAGAAGGATGATGTAAAGTTTGGCCTAAGGAAGGAAGTTGCAAGGAAGAACACAGTGGGTAGGAGGAACAATCAAAAGTCGCTTATCCTAAGACCGATGACAGAAAGCCAAAACAAAAAATAGGCAATTATTTACCCAAAACGGTGGTGTTCGTGCGATTAAGGTACGAATATAACTTAAAAGTTAAATTTTAAAAAGCCAATCCTAAAGAAAGCAAATTTCACAAAATTGTATGCTAGACTATTGAGATAGATGTTTACATGCATCAGTAGGAATGTCATTTATCACAACAAACAAATGCAATACTAAAAGTGCTTATCAAGTCTAAGTATTACCACATGTAGTCAATATAGTTAACCCTATTCTGATTGGAGGGGTTTTTTGGAGCCTTCCTAGCAACCTCTTGTCTAAAATCGCTTATGCTGAATTGTTGAGACCCGATATTTTCTAGCTATTATTTCATCATGACTGTCGCTGCGTAGCGTAATTTTGATCAGATACATTTTATCAGATCGTGTCCGAGTTTGTGTTGGAAAATGTTAACATTGTCTAAGGTTAAGCAGAACATTTTTGCTTCTCCTGACGATGCTATTAATCTATTCCACTGAGCAGACAGCGTTTGGAAGAAATGATAGTCAGATTACAACCTCTCCTTAAGTGGTCCGGTAAATAATGTTTGTTTTTACAATATCTCTTAGTGTCACGTTTGTCATAGCTATTTGTCTGTACAGATTTAGAGCATTTACTCAGCCTACCTCATTTTCTTGAAAAACGGAAACAGTACTTTTCGTAAAGCAATTACAGATATGATTCAGCGATGGGAGAAGGTAAGGCGGATTGGGGGGAGGGGAGCAAGTAAGTTCGGTTCAAATTTATTTTTTCCCATTCTACTAAGGTGCCTTTGGTCATTGTGTGGAGAGGGATGTTTCATGTCGATATGCATATCTTGCTGTGAATGTGAAACAATGTCTGTCGCATTCAATTTCGATTTGGTAAAGCTGAAAAAAGGTCACGGAAAAATTGAGATTTGGAAAATCTTTGGGGGGCAATGGCCCCCTCTGCCCCCAGTTCCCTCGTCCCTGTCAGCAGGGCATTTGGTTACTAGTCATCCATGTCTTCGTACGTAAATTTAAGAAATACTTCTCCATTATGTCAATTAAAGACTAATGGTGTGCCCCAGGGAATGCTTGTGCATAACAAATCTAAAGTAAAATGTTTTAAATCAAGGTTTAAACTCTTAAGAAAAACAATTTATTCTAAAATTATTTGGAAACACAGACTTAATATAAACTATGAACATCAAAAGTAGGCAATTTGTTAAAGTGGGTAACAAAATCCATGAATTCAGCGAATTTGTTGATCGGCGAATTCTAACGTTCATATGCCTAGCACTTTGATAGCCACCTACGTTATCGTCGAGTATTATAAATATACTTGAAGACCTAAACCTTCTGCCCAAGGCGTGATGCGTGTACTCCTTTTGAATAATAACAGTTCTCAACCGGTTTTCAACACTTCGCATTCATAAAAATGTTTGGCGTGGGTGAAGTGCGGGGGCGTATCATAAACTTTGATCTTTCTCGCTTGCGCATTTATACAAACAAAAATTTAAACTAAATACATCTCTGCGACAAGCAATTAAATGCTATTGCAGAAGTAGCACTATTTTACTATTTGTTTTCTGGAATAGGTTCATGGATTGATAATTCTCTGTTGAAAACTCTCGAAGATCTCAATGGGACCCCGTTTTTACCGTTCCATTACCACGTTTTGTACTTTGGCACATAGTATATGGATATTAACATATGGAAATCATTAATCATCATAAAAAATGAAGCTGGTTATCAAAATTACCATAAATGTGGCTAGTAGAGTGTGCAACCTTTAAATTCTACTTTGTATTGCAAGTGCCTATTCCATGCCTGAGGCTAAATTAGGTATCCGGCTTTATCGAGTTCATTCAAAACATTTTAATTTATTATTTATGGATTTTATCCTTAAATTACAAACACTGACGAAAATATAAGTATCATATATAGTATTAAAATTTTGTATTTTTTGACTCCAATCCTAAACAATTCATAGAATTAATTGGTGTTCCATCCCAATGTTCCTATTCATTATTTTTCCTCTCTTTCATCACTAGTTCTCAGTAATTAAAGTATAACTAACTTAGTGTTTTAGTGTTATGCTCTGGGCTTTAATAAGAAGTATGGCAGTAAACTTTCTGTTACTGATAATTCTCTTTCAAATTCTATAAACTTTTGTATCTTAAAGAAACCTTTATTAGACTGTTAGCTAGTTCCATCCTTAGTCCGTCAATTGCTGAACAATAGCCCCTTGATTGGTAGCAGAACATCAATGCATTAAACTAAGAATAACAAAAACAAACTCACCGTAGGCTCTTCCAACTGATTTCAGAGATAGAGAGTTCAAGATTGCTTTTAAGGCACCCCTTGGATACTTTAAAACACAAAAGAAAACACAAAAGAAGTGAATAGGTGGACAAATATATATTTTTTGACTAATTATGTCTCTGGCTCCGTTAATAAGGTAGCAAAATTTATATAGAAAATAATTGTTTTTAAAGTCAATTTATGACGAGGGAGGACAACGTGGGAATCATTTTGAGTTATTTAATTGAGGATTAAATGTTTTATCAGGTTTCATCACCGCCTGCATAAGCTTTTCTGCATTCTTTTGACAAAAAAGATGTTTTTTTCGTGCCTAAAAAGCGACAGCAATCTTTATGTGGCAGCTTTCCTACAATTTTATCTACTTAAGTCAAAATTTTACCATTGCAAGGCAAACTCTTCAAAAAACTAATGTTTTTCAAAAATGTGTTTTCAAAGATTAAATTAAACATCAAAACATTGTCTAGTAAAAAAACCCATCTAGAAAACAAGTTCCATCCATTCCTAAGCCCCTATAATGTTCAGCTTCCCTTAGAAATAGGAGATTGCAGACGGCTGGGCTCATACGAAGTATTCTTTAACTGAAATTCGATCTCAAAATAAATGTGTAATTCATACAAATAAAACATCATCGAGAAGAGAGGCTTTGAAATGTTAGCTTAGACTAATAAACTGTTAGAACTAATAAACTGATTGAAATGTTAGTTTAAACTAATAAATAAAACCAAAGTAATGACATGAAGTAGTTGCGTCCTGTGGTCGAATGGTGTCACCAACAGCAATAACATCTAGATTTCTAGATTGTTTTACATGATAAACCACTGCGCTTCTGTATTTACGATTTTTAGAATTGAGTCATAATTGTAAATTTTCTTGTCTGTTATTCATCTGCATGATACATGGACCTTATCGTTGTTGGTAACTGTAGATCATTAGAGGAGGAGTAGTCTTCGTACTGCTTGACATTGAGTAGTTACGTCAGGATGTTTCCCAAAACGTGCAAATGTTTAACTTTTATGACACATATACCCTCTCCACTCCTGAAATATCATGGTTGACTACTGGCCCAATCTGCAACACTTTTATGTAGTCAACTAAGTTCTGAGGATTGTCTGTTTTTTCTTAATACCCTTTGGCGCGTGATTAGTTACACCATAGACTGTCCGTTTCAACAGTTAAACCTCCTTTCGCTTTCTTTAGCTGCCTTTAAGAAACAAATGATTGAATTTTAAAAAAATCTCTGCTGTAAGAGCACTTTCAGCCCTCTAGTAAACGTCTTCATGAAGCTAGTGCAAAGCATAATTTTACAGACTTCATACCCATGATAGCTATATTTCCATGCCTTACACATCATTAATTTGCTTAGAAAATGTCCATGATTGACAATAGTGCTCGCTGACATAAACAAGCAATTACGTACTTATGGCATTTGACTTTTGAATAACGTTGTATGTATGAGACAAATATTAACCATCCTGTGTAAGTTCCATCATAAATATATTTAATATATAGTTAGTATTAGATTATAATAATAATCTGATATGTAATTTTTAATTACACCTAATTAGCGTTTTTCGAATAAAACTACAAACCGAAGAACATCTTGCCACTAATTGACCAACTGTTTGTGCAATAATCAATTATCTGCGTTTTACGCTACTTTCAGCTTGGTGAAGGTATTTGTCAGTGTTTGAGCGAGTTTTGAGAATCAACTGAATGTTTAGTCGCTTCTCCCATGACGGACTACTGGAAGTTACGTCAATCCACGTGTCCAGAAATTGCCGTTATATATTACAAGACGACACTCAAGAATGGAACGGCCGTGGCAAGAGGGCATTTTCCTTATACCATAGCATTCTTATCCTCTTTTTTCCTTGTTTCATTTTCTCATAGTCAATATGGTGCTACGACTTTTCATCATGCGACAATTCATCGCGCGACAATTCATCACTTCGACAATCTGTCATGCGACTATTTCTCACAAAGACAATTCATCACAAAGATAATTCATCATGCGACTATTTCTCACCTGAATTTATTTATTTATTCCATCAGAGTACAGAAAAATCTACTTGCAGGCCAAATACGGTACTGCTTTAAAATATGTTAAAATGTCAGTTTCGTCAAATTTACCGAAAACACCTTGGTGTCATCTTCAGGTGATGAATAGTCGCATGATGAGTTGTCTTTGTGATAAATAGTCTGTGTGATGAATTGTCGCTATGATAAATTGTCGCGTGATGAATTGTCGCGTGATGAATCGTCGTTTGATGAAAAGTCACCAACCAGTCAATACACCCTACCGTGTATGGTTAGACATTGTCTGGCATACAATTCTCTTACCCTCTAGGATATAGACAGCCATGATAACAATGATAGCATCGTAAATCAACTGCTAAAAATTGTACAACACTTTTAAAGCACACAAATTCAAACTGCTACGAAATAGGCAATGTAAAATAAATATATTTGTACTATTCTTACCTGGCAAAGTTTTGTCAGTTTTAAGTTGACTCCCAGGCGTAGCCCTGTGCCAGTAGTACTTGGACAAGCAGAAAGGTATCCGAGGTCGTCATGATGAGCAAATTCTAATCCTTGCCCACGAATACCAAACTCTAGTTGGTCCATCAGCGTAACAAATTTTTCAAAACTTGCCACGAAATCACTGGAATTGTTTTTGAAAAATACCCGCATGTGGTCTTCTTTGTTAACAGAGACGACTAGGCTGTTGTTACTAGTATAGTAGATTCCTCTTCCGTCCGGCCAATCACGGGCGTAGCCTCCTTTTACTAACCAATCGGCGCAAGGCTCATCGGCCATATTCTTGAAAACATCACTCATTAAGTTGTATGCTTCGGGTGTTATTGATCCTATTGATATGTATGTACCGTTGAACTCACCTAGACAAGGGCAAGGGAGACGTGATTCTTAAACCTTTGAAGGTTCACTGACAGTTAAAATGTTTGCGTATGTTGAAAAGAGCAACTAAGGATTTAAAAATGAAACTTATAAATGTTTGTGAAATATAAGTAATCTATGATTTAAGTTGTAAAAAACATAATTTAAAACACCTTGAGGTTAAAATTCTGACTTAAAATATACCTTTCTGAGAATTTCAATAGAAACACAGCAGCCTTTTAGAGAATTACAGTGTAATGGTTATAAAGCCCTAATCTATTACTTTTAATACATCTCCGTATCGATAGACGATTACTCTGTGATAAGGCCCAACGTTACAGAACAAAAATTAAAGCAGACGCGTTAAAGCGCACAGTTATCTGTAGGCAGCTCTCTTTCTTGAGCCTCGTGCTCCGGGAGAAAGACGGGCACCATACTGCCAACATGCCCTGTGCAAACCAACTCATTGGGGGAAGGATCCATGCAGACCCAATTTACGTTACATTCAAACATTCAAAAGACTAGTGGAGGCACGCTTTGCATGATCGCCATTTGCAGAACAGAGGAGATGTCAAAAACAAAACTCGCAAAAAAGATTTTCCGTCATGGACGCCTCAGAACTCAATTGATGATTATGACTCTATGAACAAGAGTCAAATTTTAAAGATTATGAAATAATGTGCAAAGCAGCCCTAAGAGTTCAGAAAAATTTTGATAAAATATTGTATTTAGCAGTAAATTGAAGTTTAGAATTATTAAATCATTAATAGTTGGAGATATGATCCATGATGTTATAAAATAATCTGGTGAAAGATCAAATTTGCGGAAAACCTTGGCCTAGAGTCACAATGGTATAACAGCCAGTAATGAGTGCAGTCCTTTTTTATCTGTCTAGAATGTTAAAAAGAGTGTTGTCTAAGAGTAACTGAAAGGGTTACTCGTTAGAATTCTGGGAACTTGGATGCCATAAAAAATGTCTGACGTGGATGAAGAGAGTTCCATAAGTCCCAAAGGATTTTCTCAAGCATGATTACGATTTGCTATATTTTAATATTTCTGAATATAATACGTGTTTTAACATTTGTATATGCTAATTATTACTTAAATAAAACTTATAGTGTAAATTCAGTTTTGACCATTTGCGGACATAAGATATTTTGGAATGCATGAAATTGTGCAGTGATATGTTAACTACTTCTATTCTGAAAATAATGATAACACGTAAAACTATGCAAATCAGCTTGTGACAGCATAATCATATATGGTTCTTGGTCAGTATGTCGAATGTACTGAGTACTTACTGCCTTGAAACTACTTCAGGTATTAGCTATATTTACCAGAAGTTCTATGATTCAGTCCGTCATAAAGGCAGGCAAGCCAACTTATCATGGACTACGAGGGCCGATGCTCTCTTGTCTTTTCTATCTAATAGAATTTTTTGATGCTGCTTCTTACACCTCATCCAAGCAGGATTTAAGCTTGGTTTGATGCCATTACCTTTTTTTTAAACAACGATATAGGCACGTTAACTACCAATCATATCATGCGGAGCTTCTTAATTCTAAGAAGACGCCTTACAAAGCAGACAATATTACTGGTTCGCTACGTTCAAAGATAACGGAAGCCTTTCTATCGGAATATTTTTCTGTGTATTTTGGAACTGTTAGGTACAATATGCTTTTTGCAAATTGGGCAATCTTAGAAAAGGTTCTTGAGACAGTCACTTGAAAATTGTTTAATGGCAGGCTACTTACCAGTTAACGTTTGCAAAGCACGTCTTAATCTTTCTTCGAGATCGCGTCTCTCAGCTCGTGAGCAGCTTGGTGCAAATCGGTAGCCCTTAATTGATCGTGCAACAACGAAGTGTATATTGTTAACATAGTTCTTGTGGAGTTCAGGTCCTAATGGGAGAGAAACAATTGCAATATCGGTAAATAAAGTGTTGAGGTAAGGGGCCTGCAACGCAGGTTGAAAGTGGAGGGCTAACCATTACTTGGAATATAATTGCGATAATATTCATCATTCAGGGACGGCAAATCAATTGCCAAAACATAAAATGTCATAAAATCATTTTTATTTGTAAGAAGAATGTCTGTAACTAAAGAAGCTGATCATGTACCATTTAAATAATTTAAGATTTAAATTGAAGGTTAGGAAGCGGAGTGGCCAATGGCAGTTCGCACTGCCCCCGACGTCAGAACCTGTGTCAGGAAGGCTAGTTTGGCATTTTAGATAAAGGTTTCTTCATAACTAAGTTCTTACGGTGCAAAGTGTACTCTTTTTAAATGTACCAAAGTGAAAGCTGCACTTCATCTTTAAAGCCAAAGAGAAATTGTAGACAATAGAAATGTGATTCCTGAGAAGGATACTGATAGTCAAGTGCACGCAACAAATCAGAAACAAAAGCATTCTTCATCGAATGTCAAACAATAACAAATTTCCTTCGTTTTTTACTTTATTCGAAAAAATCGGTTAGAATTACTAATTATGATAGGTAAAAAAGAACGTTGAAAAGTAAGGGGCAGGCAAAGGTTTACGTACTTCCGAAGGTTTAGCGGCTGGATGAGTACCAGGTCAAACAGAATTGTTCATGTAGCAACAAACAGAGAGAAATGTCGTATGATGTCTTTTAACGTCCCATTGGGATAGGGGATGTTGAAGAGAAAGTATTCTTTATTCACTCATCATGCTTAGTTGTAAAATTGTTCATTCTGCAGGGTATTCACACCACACTCATTACCAAGTACAGCTAGATGGAGAGCCAGTTTAGTGTACGAGTATCTGACTCGCAGCACAGAGTCATGGGTTACATCGTACCAGCAACAGGTTAGGCAATCCGACCTGAATAAACCTGAGAAAGAAGCTGAAATATATTTGAGAGACAGAATACAGGTTTCGAAGCAAGGAGCAGAAAGAGCCATTGTTTAAAAAATAGGATGTGGGAAGGGTGGGAAAGTAGGGCAGAAAATTTGAAAGAGATAGAATAATAAAAATATGTTGTAGGCAACAATTTTCTTACTCTATTTGAATAACTGTTGATTAGTGTGTCGATATCTGAAAAAAATGTTAATTTTTTGCTCGATTTTATTTAAAAGACTTTCAGGGGAATGGTTTGTATCTTAAAATTATATTTTGGTATTTGTCCTATTTTATTCCACCTACTGCTACATTCCCTTAACATGGGAACTCTCTTAAAACATGTTTGTCGCATCGTTATTTGAACAGCACAGATGAATATTTGGGAAAAAAATGATTTTTTGTAAAACTTTTGCAATGAATTTGCTCTATCAGAAATCGTTTCATATCAATCAGTATTTAAAATCTACGTTATTTCTCTATTTATACCTTGATAAATTAAATTGTTTCTTATAAGAGAAACTAAAGCACCTTGATATACTTTGTAGACGCAAAGTACTTCCATTCGGTTACGCTGTCGAAAACAGATAGCCTAGCATGTACTTTTTTATATCAAAAGAATACTACCACAATAAAAAATTACGTCACATTAAAGTTCTCTGCGTTAAGGATTGCTTTTTGTTACACGTTTTCAGTAATATAGTGACCACTTCTCACTTGCGTTAAAGTTTATCCATCCGTTAGCTAATTACTTTCAAAAATATTTTAAACGACTCATAAGTTTTCTGTTTCAATAAGATTGCTTTACTCTTCCTGCTGTAAAGACACGATTCTGTTCTTTTCCTTATTTCAATACCACTAGTCTGCAAGCCTCCTACACTCTGCTAACACTTAGTATTACAAAACGTTCCATTTAAAGTTGCCTCACAGAGTCGTTCCATCCAGTTGCGCAACGAAAAAGGCCAGAATGTCCAAAAAATTAATTCAAACACCTAAATGCAACCCGATCTCAATGCAGATTAGACTTTAATTAGTAATTATAAACATTGAATGGTAGGGTTTAAACTTATATAGTTGCATCACAGTTGCCTTCTCTCACTCAAAACTAAGTAATATTGATTTGTTGCTGAATAACACTGTTTTTCTTTTCGATTACGCATCTAAAAGAACTGTATGGGACTTAAGTTTCTTTAATCTAAAACTAAACGTCAATCAAGTTTCCACACGAATTGCCTACTTAACAATAGTTAATATTCATCAGGCTGTCAAATAAATACCTATTTCGTTACATCGAAGTTGTTTACTCTCACTCAAAGATGAGGGAGTGTCTATTCCTAATGGACGAAGGAAATACGTTCGCTTGATTTTGCAACCAAAAGTATTGGGTATCTTAGAAGTTTCTATAATCAAATACCAAAATTCCACTTCATTCTAATGAAAATTAGTCTTTAATTAACAGACAAGGTCATTGAAGGACAAGATTATTGTCTATCTCATTATATGTAAGTTGTCTTTTCTCACTCAAGGCCACAAAAAGTTCTATTGCAAGTTGACAGATAAAGGTCTTCCATCCGTTTACGTAACCAAAAAGCTTTGCACAGGATGCAAAACCCCATAGCAAAACAGCAAAGTTCCAACTGGTATCAATGTAAATTAGTTAAAGTTTAATAGTAAATATCATTGAACGACAAGATTCCTTCGATGCCTATGCAATCATAGTTGCCTATTTTTCTATGAAAAAGCGTTTCAAACTATACGCTACTAAACCACAAGTTAGAACGGTCTTAGTTACGCGGTGGCAACGACATGCTTAGCACAGTATTTTCTGCGTGGCGCTTGTGATATTCCTACAGATTTAGAGTTCTCGCCTATAGAAGGATACTCTCTACCAATTATACCTTAAAGTTAATTTCAATCTATTAAAAGTCTTTAACGCACATTGCTTTATACTTCCTATAGGGTGGTAATTTTTGCAGCGGCAAAAAGAACGTCGTTGCTACCACGTAACCCAGGTCGTTATGGCCTGACGAGCGTTTCCAGTTTAGTCGCGTATAGTATGTCAAACGATTAGCAGCCGGTAAATGACAATAATAACTGTGTCAAATAACCTGGCATACCAGCATACATCACTGCATGTTTACAAGATTCAAAGTCTTCTAGGTTTCTTAACCTTCAAGTTACATATTATCATTCAAAAATTGTCAAAACCTGTTTGTTGTTTGCTGCATTTACTAAAAGAGAGTTAATTAGAAATAATACAAGAGATTTTTAGCATTATAAAAGTATACTAACTTATAGACAGGCAAGCATCTTTCTATGAAACCTGTCAAAACATAAGTGTTACATATTATTACTGTTATTGTTATTATTATTATCATCATCAATGTTAAGCAATCTATCAATAACTAACAAAAGTTATATCTTTAGAAAGATATTGTTCAGTACAATTCGAACAACGTATTTAATTTCTTCTAAACGAAATCAGAAATAGCCACAACCCGATCTCCTAACTTGGTAGACATATAGCAAAATAGTTCCGGTATACCTTTTTATAAGAAATTACTGGAATTGTATAACAATAATGATAATAGATTGAAGTTTAAAAAAGTTATTATCATAGTGTTTTTTTCTTTCGACTCTGCTTTTAGTTTTAAATTCATGAACACTCCTTTGTAACCAATTCTGATAAACTTTGACCAGTAGCAAATACGAGGGATGTAATACTAAGGTGGAAGTACCAATTTAGAAATTCAATTTTAAAAATATTTACTATTGTAGTTGGAGAGGTGTCCATGCACATGAGAGAGAGGCAGAGAGTTTCTTTTAAGACTTGATAAATATAGGGTCTCAGCTGACGAAAATGTTGGGTAGACATCAGGGACGTTGGGGCCTCCCTTGCAAAAGCTGTTTGGAAATTATCCGTTTGAATTAGTTTTTCTGCTAAATCTCGTCACTTGAAAATAATGTTTTCGTGCATTTCTGCCTTTAATTTGCCTAGAGAGATGCTACAAGTATCTATGCATATCTTTTGGAAGGCACGAAATTTTTTTATGCGATTTGTAATCCAATCCTACCAACTTCAAGCAAAGACTTGTATTTTATGGATTTAAGATCCTGTCACGCCATATTACCATGGTAATTCTTGCCATATGCCTACTATTTAGTATTAAGTTTCATATTTGTCAGCTTGATTTCTGTAAACAATTGAATCCAAATAGTTTATACCATAATTACGAAACATAGCACTCTAATTATAAAGTTGTCACAATTGAAAAGCCATATGTTCGTAGGAGTGCAATCGGCGCGAAGCTTTTAGATGCTACGACAAATATGAACGGAACTTGTAAGATTTCACCGAAATCAGCTTTATATAATTAAGAAATCAACGGAACAGGCATACATAACCAAACAGGCAGCTAGTAATAAATACCTCACGTTTGATCATTGTGGAATCATGATCTCATCCGCTCAGACTTGCTGGTGCCTTAACAGCAGGTAGTAAGTGACGTGCAATGGACCACGCCACGCCTTAAATACGGAAAGACATAATAATGGTATGTACTTAACTTGTTTCCTTATTATGCAAATGTTAGCATAGTAACTGTCAATGCTGAAAACTAAACAGTTAATTAAACGGGGTGGCAGCTGACGATAGCCTAATTTTCTAATGTATTTGTCCCATTATTCCTGCATTTTGTTTTGTAATTGGTAAACAAATAAAACTCTCAGCGCAGCTCCATTCTAACGCAAACAATAGTTTTTGTCCTAAGTTTATCTTTACCTGAACTATTGCCCTTTCCTAAACTCAAACCCGGTGCTGATTCTGAATATATATCAATTATATTAAATAGCACTTAATGATACAGGAGTACAGTTAGTAATGTTTTTCTGACAATCTTTCCCTTACTACTTCCATTATCTTACACCTGATCTGCCAGTATTAGCACAAATATCTTAAAAGTCAGAGGCATCAGACTTTTCCCCTGGTAGGCTTTAGAGAGGGGACTTGAAAACCTAAGTTCTGAGGTCCATAGAAAACTGGTATATGGAAACCCCAATGAGAGAAGCAACCAGCTATATATATGACAAGCGGGAAAGATTGATATGTTGCTAGGGTGTATTCAAAGAAGCGTGTACTATCAAATGTTATAATGTTAACACGTTTCTATTCCAGTCATTTTGCAAGTTCTGGCTTGCTCCAGGATTAAAACAAGCAAAGCTTGGGGAGGATGTGAAAGGGTCACAGGAACCCTGTTCGAGACTACGGAATGCTAGCAATAAATAAATTAAGATAAGTCATAAGTTCCTTTTGGATGAACTTAGGACAAAGACTGCAGGTTAGCGGTTAAGGAAAATGCTTAATTTCGCTTTTGCTGCAGCAGCACCTGGCATAGAAAATTGTTCTGGTAAAGATCAACTTTAGAGACACAATATTGTTTATTTTCAGACAATAACGACGGGACTGCGGTTAGGTCTAATTCGTTTACTAATCATGAAATGATGTGCAGAAGAAATGGGACGAATACAGTAGGAAAGCAGACCCAGCTGCCGACCTGTTTAAAAATTGTTTAAAATTAAGCATTCACAGTTGCTATGATTACATGTACTTTAAAAATGAACAAGTTAGGTACATACCATTATTCTGTCTTTCTGTATTTAAGGCGCAGTCCATTTCACTTCACTTACTTCTCACCGTTAGGGTACCAGCTAGTTGGAGCGGATGAGATCATGATTCCATCTTGTGATAGCCAGTCGAACTTAAAATAGTTGCTGGTAACGTCCTGTTTGGTTATGTATGCCTGTTCCCTAGGTTTGTG
Organism: Alatinidae sp. Z8VKAUB7J3; assembly: GCA_010016025.2. Taxonomy (NCBI): domain Eukaryota; kingdom Metazoa; phylum Cnidaria; class Cubozoa; order Carybdeida; family Alatinidae; species Alatinidae sp. Z8VKAUB7J3. The sequence goes on from JAAAKM020000466.1 coordinate 13,041, forward strand.
GATGTTCTCTGTTTGATTTACATTAAGCTAATGTCGTTAAAATCTCAAAATTACCGTTCATATTTGCTGTAGCATCTGAAACCTTACGTTCCTAAGAACGTACGGCTTCTCACTCATGACAACCTTACAATTGAAATGCAATGTTTCTTCATTAGAGTGTACATTACTTGTATATGAAATTGTTTTCAGAAATCATTTAGCAAAAAATAAATTTCATACAGAATAGCAGGCACAGAGCAACAATAATTATAGTTGGAATGTGGTGTGATGGGACTTCGAATGTCTATAATTAGGAGTAGACCTTAGAGTTAGTAAGATTAAATTGTAATTAGCATACAAAGATTTCTTTCCTTATAACCATATGCTTAGGTACTGATAATATTGGAGTAACAATAGAGTAATACATTAAAACTTTGCCCAAAACTAATTTAAACAGGTAATTATTAAATAGGTATGTCTACCCAAGCCTTTTAAAAGACTTGGGAAAAATCTGAAGAATTATTCTCTGCCTCTGCCATGCATACAGACACCTTCCAACTCCTAGCCTAATTATTCAGGGATGCAACTAGAACTTTTGGTTGGCAGGGTAGCTTTATCAGAATTAGGGCAAGATTTTCTCATATATATTTTTGTAAAGCAACGAAGTCGCGAGTAGCTGCAACTTGGGGTCTGGGGGCGCTGTAAGCTCGCCAGCGGGAACATTTTGCAATTTTTAGAATATATAGAAGTAGCAGAAAGAGACACTCAGAGAAATAAAAGAGCATTGAATCACTATATAGAATGGTAAAGATCTAGAGGGTTGGAAGTTTGTCCTCAAGCCTTTAACGGTAACGAACTACCAAAATTTGAACATGCAATTTTAAAGAGGGGGTTAAACTCCCTGAGAGAGCTTTAACAGCGATTTAAGAGGGAACCAAGGGGGGATGAAATTATTGTTTGGAACAAAATGAAAATAAAGACCAACAGTTAGCGTCTTGCGTTCAAGGGCAACGCCTGCATTCTAGTTGTGCTTAAGATGAGGGCACGATTTTTGATAGAAATATTAAGGCAGGGGAAGCCTCCCCTCCCTCATTCTCTAGTTGCACTCCTGTTATTATAACTCCATTTAAACAATTTCAAAGTTGTTATTTAGAGAATAACAGCCACACTCAAAGATACTGCTCGTCTTGCTTATGTTCTTCGGAAAGCTAAATCAAAGCAAAATTTCGCCTTTATAACACTTCTTCATAATCGAATACTTTTAATAATTTTCAAATATCACCGCCTTACTGATAATTTAACATTACTAGTTAGAAAGTTTGCATGTATATTTTCCTAACTACATCAAATTAAAGAATATTTTCGAATTTTTGTTCTTTGATCTTAAAGCTTCTTTTATAACTTTAGTCAATATTTTAGTCAAATCAGTTTGACAAATAGTTTTTCCTTGACACTGGTGCCATTTTTTTTATGACAATTTAACTTAAATTAAAATATTTTATACAATTTCTTTTATTCTTAATTTCAGATGATACATAGCATTGTAGCTGGTCAAACACTTTCATAAGTAATAACGTTAAATTGACGCTGCTAAGAAGGTTAGCATCATACCAAGCATAAAGGTTTGGGAAGAGATGTGGAGCTTATCTAAAAGCTTATTATGTTTGGCACCATTAAAGATTAAGGAAAAGGCAGCCGATATAGGAATTTTCTTTCTATCGTTTTCGTCACGTTATTATGTCACTCTTATCTAAAACTGTTGTAGCTTCAGTTTTGCTAGCTTTATAACTGGCAAAATCTGCGGGTGTAGGAACATAAGTTTAAAGGTAGACAACATATTGGTACGGAGTTATATGCGCTGATGTAGTTTCATGATCTTTAAAAAAGTAAAATATTTCTATTTAAGTTATATCAAGAGTTATGAATTTACCTTCCGATTCCCCGCCTCGCATAATTGCTTTTCTACAAAGCTGGCAAAATTGACTTCCACAAGAGTAGATATTGAAAATAGCCTCCTATTCATATTATTCAAAGAGGCATTATGTGTGACGTTAAGGGCCAGAGTGGACAATTCAATTTTTAATGTTCTTTAAAAAATGATAATCCTGGCTATTAAGATTTTAAAAAGTTATTATCGTCACAAAACAGGACTAATACATATTTGATTTCTTCTTTCCGGGTCATTTGTGAGCAATGTGCCAACTATTCCTTTTATAGAAAATTGTGCCAATGAAACGGAGCCCTGCCCTGCATCAAGTAGGGAACAGATGTACAAGGCAGGCTGCAATCCTTTTCATACAAAGAATTTAGGATAAATTAATTTTACTGTTCTTTTAATAAGAGGAGGACATTAGTATATTTTAAAAACAAAATTAAACCTGTTTTAAGTCACCTGCGTTACCCCGATGATTCACATTATATAGTAACTTGCCCTTTACAAATTGTCTTACTTTAAGAACACTTCAGTTTGATCACCATCCATTCCTTCTCTTTTGGTCATACGTTCTGTTCTTCTTTAAACAAACGTTTCCTTAGCACAATCTTCAAACCAACACATTACAACGAACACATTAATCTAAGTTAGAGCATTATTCTATAAATCTTTGTACAAAAAAAAACCCAAATAATTTTCAAAAAGACCTTCAAGAGTTTCAAAATAAATTTTCATCATCACCACTGTCAAAATCGCTTAACTCTTAGTTTACTGCGTTTTCAATTTCTCTGCTAACGCTTTTGTCACTTTGGATCCATTTTCAATGCCATAGGATAAGCTTTAGGATTTTTATTTAGCAGCTTAAGAGTAGCCAAAGAAGCCAAAATATCCCAGAAAACTCTTTTATGAACTAATGAAATTCGGGAAAAGTCAAAATATCGGAATTTTGGCTTTTAATAGCCAAATTATCAACTACAGTTCTAATGTGAATACCCCAGTACATGTAACATAGAAAGGAATCTTATATTATGTTTATAAGGACTATCTTACTTAGCTATTAATGCCTCAAATGCTACCTTTAAGGTAAAATGTATTGGTCAAGAGTATTTGAAATACGGTCTTAATACAAGATCAAGTCTACAAAACAGAACTTTTCTAGTTAATAAACATAAGGACAAGTTAGAAGATAATTAACGAGTTTCAAAACAAGGAGAATGAAGCTATTTTATGAGATACTCCGCGCCGAAGTTGTCTACTGTGTCACTTGTCAGAGTTTTAACTTAGTTTTTACTTAATTTAGAGAATGTGTTAATTCGTTAGGTACTTGACTAATGGCGAATTCCGGACCTGACAAGAAAAAACTGACAATATCTGCCTATTCTTGTATCGTTAGTGATGGAATTGGCAATAGCAACTCAATTTGCACAAATGATTGTAGGTCTTCGTTTGTTTCCTCACCTTCATTAATTCCTTCACATATTATAAATGCTAATGGCAATTGATTCTATTGTTCATGACTAATACAGAGACCTTGCTAATAATAAAAAGACGCAATTGGTGGTTCCATTTAAAAAGCAGTTTGCAGAGATTATGAATTTGATATGCTTCTTTTTATCACGAAGATGTTAAAAATGGCTTCTGTTGCTTCTTCTGTGTATTGTCATGTTTCAAAATTCTTGTCAGCAAGTTCAAATTGTTTAACCGAAATAGATTACTAAACATCACTTGCACTACTATTGGCATGCGACATTAGATCATACGAGTTAAGATACCCAGTCTCAAAATGAATGTACAGTGATAGCCGCACTATTGGTGGCAATATGAAGCAGACAGTGTATCTGTGATTGTTGTATCGGTAACCACACAAACGTTGACAAGTAGGCTACCTCTTCTATCCCGTTTATCCAAACCATGCACATCTTTGACTGGGTGCTATCTAATATTTCCAACTTTGGCGTTCCATCATCATCATCATCATCATCATCATCATCATCATCATCATCATCATCATCACCATCTTGCGACTACTTTCGATATGTCTTTTACAACTCTACGGTCCATCGCAGACTTCTCAAGGTCTCCCCTTTCCAAACCAGTGTCCCTTGCAATCAAAATGGGAAACGTAAGATATCCTTTTCTTTTTTTACTTTTTTGTCTCCACAGTGTCACTGTAGACGTAATCTCAGACTTTCCGTGGATGCAATGTCCCGCAAACTGTAAACGCCTTTTTTTAAGTGGTAGATAGGGTAGAATATTCTTGTAGATTTGCTTAAAAGTGGCACGTTGTCTGCAGCTTATATTCTTAGCGGTCACCTATGATAATGGTAATTTCAGACTTCGTTTGTCTTACGACTTATACGATGACATAATAGAAGCCTTCTACTTGTTATTATTATGGTCAGCTGTTGGTGTATACACTTGGATGATGTTGATATTGAAAAATGACTTTCTTAGTTCTAGGCTCGTTAACAATATGTAGCTCTTTATTAGTTTTATAGGGCAATGATGTCGAGGTCTTGAGTGATTATTTTATTGGAGCAACATTTTAGCTGCTCAGGTGAGGGAATTTGTACCCCCCCCCTTAAAATATTTTCTGTCATTTCTTGCCCTTAAATTGTAATTTGTCTGCTACCATATAATTGCATTTCATCAGTTACAAATTTGCGTTTCACGAATGTGAATGTGTTTGAAAACCAAGCAAAATCAATCATTTCTCTAGTGTTCTTTTCAAAACTAACATTTCAAATCCTCTCTTCTCGATGAAAGAGAGTCTCATAAAATGAACCCTCCCCCTCCCTCCCTTCTCTACAACAGAACCATATGTAAACGGCCTGAGCAAATAGGCTTAAACTTCATTCAATGTTTTGAAGTAGGTAAGTCAATTATAAAATTGCATCAATCATTAGATCCAATTGAAGTGCGAAGTACACAAACTGAGACAAGAAAAACAGGACATCTCATACCCGGTTGTTTACTCTGAAATGTGAATCAAGTGATATAGCATGAGATTATGTCATGCATTTCGATATTACCTGTTATCTCCAAAGGATTCATGGAATGTGTGTGAGAACCTTCCACTCTTCTAAATCCTTGATGTCTTGCACCTATCACATGATCTACTAATGGACTGAAGACATCATACACTTCCTCGTCACCAGCAGAAATGCCACAAAAGTTGTGATTTGGAACATCAATACCAATTTGAATGACATCATCAATTGTCAATCCAGTGTAGGTTTTCCTTGGATGAAGTTCTTTGTAAAGTTCCTTGGTCAGATAAAGTGCCATGAACGTCCTAAAAGATTAGAAACCAAGTTTAGACGGATAGACTGATATATTATTAATGAATTATATAAAAAGGTACATGCAACTGTGATATTCTTAGCCAGTTTACTGCACACTGAGTAGGTCGCTCAACTGATGAATAACTAAGGTACTATATATCAAAAGTTAGGTGAGAATTCATTCTAGTTAGGTATCATCATCATCATCATCATCATCATCACTTTAGGAAGGGGTATAAATAAATTTAATTTGATATATTGTAAAGTCGCCGTCCCTTGGCAACATGATACCGTGGAATTCTTTGTTTTGACAATCCTTTTCTTAGATCTCTAAAAGCAACATTGGGCAACATTTATGACTAAAGCCTGGCTCCAATTGCTTACTTCAAAATGGTATAGTAAATGATATCATCAACAGCTAACAGTAAAAAGTACTTTACTTTGCCTTCGATAAAATACAAGTCGCTCTTTGTCACCATGTGTTACACAACAAACAAAAAGCTAATTAACTGTAAACCTGATATAACACCAGATCAGATTGTATTTAAATAATTATAAATTAGGAACAAATCGTATAGTATGAAAACGTGTTTCAGGAAGTCATAGCTTGGCTACTCTGATATAGTTTGTTTAACTGCCTTTGAATTCCCTAGTTTCTTATCATTACAAGCTACGTTCTGGTTCAAAAGGAATTTCTCTCTTGCTTTTATCTTTTAAAATGAAGTATTAAACGATGCAGCTAGGGAGTGCCATTGAGCAATATTCAATGGAACTTAATCGTGAGCTAAAAATTTGACAGTAACACCCATCTATGACATTTTAGGAAGATTTGAAAATAAATTACAAAGTAAAGCTTGCTTATATTACGAAGTATGGGCCTATAGTTATCTCTTCTTGTTTCTCCAAAAATACTTTATTGTAGCATCGTAGCCAGGCAGTGAATTTTCAGAGGCAAACAGGAAACATCATCACAGTTGTGACACGAGAGGGTCTCGTTAACGTTTTACTTCATGGAAACTTTATATTTAACAGCAGTAAATCTTAGGAAATTTTATTATAATGTGCAAGTAAAGAGTTGTGATACTCAGTCATAGCGCTATTCTCTGTTTCCTATTGACGAATGCTCAAACTTTTGATAGTTATAGACTCCTTTGAAATGTTAATTTCTCATAAAAGTTTTGTTTTGAACGTATTTGCATTCTACTAACTAGGACAGGCCACCACAAAAGCCAAGTGATAAATCGATCAAATTTTTGCTTTAAGCTGATAAAATGAAACAACATGTCCTATCAATTTTGAGGAGAAGCTTGTCAAAGACGATCGTGCAATCGGACAATAGAGCAAGAATAGGAGATTACTAGAAAGGCTTTGGAAAATGTGATATATTTGTTTTTTAATCCGAGATTTACCCAAGAAAATGAATTGTATAATTGAGAATGATTCTATAAATCTAAGCACAACTAGAAGGGAGGCCTTGCCCTTGAACGCAAGACGCTAACTGTTGGTCTTCATTTTTATGAGCCACGTGATTCTTAACAAATAAGCCTTTTGATCCGTAAATAATTTTCAAGTCGATTCTTAAATTTTTATGCTATGAATCTAATGTATTTTTCTTAGAAATAAGGCTGTTAATTGTGGGTAGAGAAAAAGGTATATTAGACGTTTAAAAAACAAGTTGATTTTCAATAAAACGAACTCCTACGACTTCGTCGCCTCATAAAAATATATATATATATGAGAAATTTTGCCCTAATTCTGATAATGCTCCCCTGCCCTCAAAAAGTTCTAGGTGCACCCCTGACTATACTGGTGTAGCTGGTGTTATGACAACTTGGTCACGTGCACATGTCGTGCCACAACTCGTCATTCATTCGCTTGACCTTTGATAGATAAGAAAAGTTTTAAGTTTTACTTGCCGTTAAGATCCTGCGTTAATTAGAAATCCGCCCGTAAAATGCGTTAACGATCTATACTAAAATGTAGAGATTTACACATTTTTTATAAGCAACCCAGTTGCTAAGGCTTCAGCCCTCAAATTAGCCCCAAATTAAGCAACTTGCTTAGCAACCCTCAGCCCTGACAGTTAGTTTGCAACTTTTCTTCACAGAAGAAAATCACAAATTTTCTTAAAAATAAAGACAGAAAAATTCTTTTTTGACAAATACATAACGAACTATTTACAGGTATAACTCACTGTACGTAGACAGACGAAAAACTAGATATTGTATACATTTACATGATTCGGTATCACAGAGAAAATATAACCTTAGCAACCTGTTAAGCAACTTTAGCCCTGAAAGTGTATCATACTCTTAGCAACCTTAGCCCTGACCCTGAAAGTTGAGTTGCTTCTAAAAAAAATGTGTACCGGATTTACGAGTATCAGGGTTACAAAATAGAAAGAATACAATAAAGAAGCAGCGAGTTGAAGGAGATCGTTATAAGGATACGTTAAAGAATCTTCATCTACACTTGAATCCGTTTATGCTGCGACGATTATCACAAAGAAGCAAGGAGGTTAGATTATCTTTCTTTTCTTGTGATTGTTGTTATTGGTATTATAGCAAGTCACATTATTCCGATTTAAGAATAGTTTCAAACGCGTCCGAAAATATGCTGCAAGAGTGCATTATGTACTACGTAGTTTGTATTTGCGTTCTTAGCTTTCACGTGAGTTTGTGGATACAGAAAATTTCGAAAATGCGAATCTCTACGTCCAGACCCTAGCAATCTAGCGTGGCAAATATACCAAACGACCGCAGCACGTTACAATCAATTACCATTCAATACACTGAAAGCTTTTCGCATATACGTGGAATCTGATGAGTATGATGCTTTTAAACTTGCAAATTATGAAACAATTTTGAAGCCGAAGCACAGAAGTATGCAACGTATAGTATATGGCAGTGTGGTAGATATCATTGGGGTGGACTCCTCACGTGAACACTCCCCCCCCCCCAAATTGCCTCAAAACGTGAAAATATGTTTCATCATGGTCCAAGATAACTTACTAAAGAGGTGCCCATTGACGGTTACCAGCCTATGTGGTATTGTCATTTCTTATGTGACAAGTGCGCATTTTTCCTCAGTACTTCCACGGCATTTGATAAGGGGTCCTAAATAAATGATGTCGTCCGGGAGGGGTGAGGGGTATGGATGATGTCGACGTTTCACGATGTTAGTAGGGGGCAATCATTCCATTCTCGACGTCGTACCTTCTTGGAAATGAAATATAAACTGTGTGTAACAAATATCAGGCAACCGCGGTGTTGGTGACCGCAGCGTTGGCCGATGAAGTGGGCGCTTACTGCCAGTGACATGAAATCTTTTGATGGGTGTTCTGATTTGTGGAAGAATGTCGCACTCTCTAACATGGGTCCAAAAATAAAGGAAGGCGATGTTCTGTATGACAGTTTCTGCCCCAGCGTTAAAGGAGCCGTGCGAAGGCGAACGTATCTGGAGTGGGGTTTATACTATCCGAGTATTGCAGCGAAGCAACGACATCAGGTCGTTTGTCACAACTTAAGCGAGGGCAACAGTGAATTGGAGGAAGGTGACACAGATGTGGACATTGATGATGATGATGAAATCAACTTTGCAGATGAGGCGCCGATCTTGAACACTTTTGAAATATTGCAAATCAGTGAGTTTGTTGATAAAACTGATGAGTGAAAGCTTGTGGTCTTTTACATGATTACATCTATGTGTACACAATGCATTTTTGTAACGTATGTCACACCTCAAAAATTTGGCTACGATGAGTCCAAGTGTATTTCTGCACACATTGAGTGTAGGTGTTGGAGGTGGTGAGGGGTGTTTGAGAGTTCAATATTATTTTGAGTCACAGTCATTTTACATGTATAGTTGTTTAAGAAGTTATTTCAATGCCATTAAATCATTTAACATAAGAAGACCCAACATTTGCACAATGATAGTTTAAAAAATAATCATTCAGTATTTGTGCTTTTAAGCCTTGATTCTGTTGGGTAGTTGTAGCATGCTCAATTTTAATAGTGTAACAAGTACTGTTGTGGAAGCATCGTAACAACTAAGTGCCAAGGTTATATGTGCTGTAAAGTTGCACCAAAACTTTGAACACATTTTAATTTTTAAGGATGAGTGCTTACATTGATTTTTTTAAAAATGACAATTACATTCGGTTTTGAGTAACAAAGATGTAACATTCTGGCAGTATAAATCAAAATTCTCAGCAAACATGATCAGTAAATGGCAAGTATATTCAATCAGGGAATTCTTATTCTTGGGCCAGTGGAAAAACTAGAGGGTGAACTTACTTGTCCAAATGGATGTGGAGGTGCTACAAAAAATTGCATGTGTTGCATGTTGCTTTATAACTTTAACATGACTTTAAAACTTTAAAACATTGTTATTAGTTGACGATAGTAGACTGTCATCAGATATTTGCATCAAATGAGACAACTTCTACTTTCAATGAATTTTCCCTAGTAGTAATTTTACTTTATCTGAGGCCTCTAAACATTTTTGAAAGTAGGCATACATATACCATGTTTTTGCATTAATCTGAAAGAAGAAGGCAGTTTGCAACAGTGTCTACTCACTAATTGGGTTATGCAAGAAAAAACCTCTCTTCTCAAAGGATATGCTAAATTTTAAAGTTAAAGTAGATGTAAGAAGGGTAAAGCTAAAGAGGAGTTACTGTATGAATGCAAAACATGTTCCATGAAAGCAATGTCAATCATGGGGCAGGAAATCGCTTACTAGTACTCTCAGAATAGTATGGTATCTGATAAATTACTTTTTCCAAATAAACAAGCCATGTGAAAATTTGGGCAATCTGGAACATATATTGCTTAGGGGGATGGCTACATTTAAGTGGGTCCTGCAAACCCTCATAAAGCATATGTATAAAGTACTACTGCTGAAGGATCACTAATCAAATATACCAGTGTAGTATTTGAATGGTACCTGGCTTATTTCTAAACAACAATTTGAGGATTCATTTTATGCCTGGCCATCAATTAGAAACAAAGGCAGTAAACACAGTTGATTGTGCTTTAATGATTTATTGTTCGATGCTCTCTCAACTCCATGAAGTACAAAAGGCATACAAAATTTCATTTTTAACTATATGACTTCTTATGAATTCCTTTCAAACAACAGAATGCAAGTAGGCCCACAGCCATTTTGATGTTTATAACTCCTATAAAACTTGATTATATGCCTTAAGTTTTTCACCATTATTTACCTCTTTGTCAGACCATCCTGCTGGCCTCAAAGTAGGGAAGGGGTGTAAACAGTGTTGCATTGAGACTGGGTCATCTGGGATTTATCACTGGCAGGTTTTATTAATAACTGAACTTTCGCCAGCTTTAGCAGGTAATGGTGACATTCCAGGTTAGTATATGTGCAATAGCTGTCAGTACCCTGGTCAGTCAAGCCTATAGCACTATAGGGTTATCATCGGCAAGCTTGCACTCTTTGAAAGCGAATTTGATAAATCGATAATTGATGGGCCATGACACCAATGACGTAGGCCTACTGAGCGGAAAGCAATAACAAGCATTGCCTTGGCCAAAACTGTAAGCTTTCATTTGTGGTAGCAACCTTGCTAGAGCTAAGCATTGCATAGAGTTGTAGTAATTGCCAACTGACCTTAAAGTTTCATGCCAATTGAAAAACAATGATAACACAAAATACAGAGCAATCACTGGAAGGCATTAGTGATACAGTGGTGGTGATTAATTACACTGTCATACAGGGGATTAAGTAAGCAAGTAAGAATTTTTTTTCTTTGCTGTTTATGCCTTGTGCTCCCCTTTAACAGGTACTGGGACAGTGCCAATATATCTGAGATTTTTACTGAAGCATAGAGCACTTTAAGACCAGATGCCCTTACTGTTGTCACCAATGGCCCTTTGGGGAATGGAACTCGTACCCTCTAGGATAGAGGGCAAGTGAACTATCTAGTGGACCATGGCAGCTCATTGCTTAAGTCAGCATTTGCTTCTTTCAACTAAAGCAGGTTACCCAGCATTATGCAAGACCTGGCTTACAGTTAGTGATCTTTGATTGCGCCCAGTATTCACAATTTGTAGGCTGAAGTCAATCCTGTTGCACACATTATCACCACCTCTTTGCTACAAAATCTAAACAAAAATTGGAAATTAAAGAAAAATTATGATAGACTAGTATATAAAATATATAATGTTCTGAAACACAAGCTCCAACCTTTTGCATGAATCCAACAGAAACCCTCTTAGGGGGTTGGATGATATAAAAACTGATGCAAAAAATTAGATAAAAATGCTATATAGTCACGGAGGGTAATTATTACGCACTTTTTGGAAACTTTTATTTTGAAAAGAGCTGGAAAGTTAAATTCAA
>JAAAKM020000467.1:0-13989 GCA_010016025.2 Alatinidae sp. Z8VKAUB7J3
GTGTAACTATCACGCCGTCGCCATGCAGACTGTACTTAGAAACAACTCAGATCTTATTGTGAATAATTGCACTTTTGATTTGAATGGGAAGGGCTAATGCTTTGATTCCCTTGGGTGTGGTCTCTTTACTTAACCAACTTCCAATGCCTATTGTTGGGCCTTACATCTGTTCTCTACAATGATGCCGCCCCCTTTGGGTAACTGAAAGCCGACACTGAGGGAATTGAAGGAAGTGAAAAGAAGCATTCGAAAAAGAACAGAATTGTCTATTTGTATTCACAGACTGTCACGCGCTCACTATTACGTACTGTACATTCCATATCATTTAAAATATGCATACATGCAGGTGGGGAACAGTACAAATATGATTTCTTATTTATATGGTGCAACAATTAATTAACAATACCACTTTCAACAATTTACAATAACAATTTCACAGCAAAAGAATCTAAGATTTGGTAATATACTTGAGATATATAGAGCTCGTCGCCTCTAGATTTAAATCCGAGACTCACGTACTCGCCCCATGCACCCTAACTTACCTAGATGAACCCTGTTGCTCACACGCTCTATTTCTCCAGTCATCATAATAACTAGCTCTTTATTATCCACCAATAGACATCGGCATCTAGCTGTACACAATTTGGAGACCAACCTCTTTGTAACATTTAACTTAACTAAGACAAGGACTGACATCAGGTCCTTTAATTTGTCCAAAGTATTGATCTACTACTACTAAGTTTTCAACTACTAAGTTTCAACTACTAAGTTTACAAATTTCGTAGCTAATAACCAAGTATTTTGAAGATGGATTTATTCCAAATACCTACTAACCAATATATGTCTTTGATTTAACCTTCAAATTGCAGTTGAGCTATTTCTATTTACGTTATTTCCAAACCTCATGGCCCCTAACGAGCATCACAGCTACTGTCATAATATAACAGCAATATTTTATAATATATTTAAGGAAACGTTAGGAGAAAAGGCTCCGCTTCTCGGCCATTAGGCAAGGAAATGATGTAGTATCTGTTCTTATTGATGACAGACGCTTTCCATAATCCGCTATAGGCGGTTCTACTCAACTGTTGACTCTTGCTCATGGCTTTTTTCTTGGCCGGGTAGCCTAAATCGTGGAGCGTTATCCCCTAGCCGCCCTTTAATGTTAGTTAGCCTGTTGGTGGTTTTTCTGTTTATTTAGGGTAATTTCAATGTTTGACCTACTGCTCATCAGTGGTCTTTGGTTGAGAGACTGCAAAAGACTCCTAGTTATGCTTCTTCTTAAGAAATATTTCAGCCTTGCTGTCACTTTTTTCTATAGTTTTCATAGACATTGTGCCAAAAACATAGTGGACAGCATTTACTGTTACTAATTCTGATAAGTAATAATCAAGAAGCCATCCGAAAATTAGTACAGGGAAATACTACTTAAAAAACATCTAACATTTTCAAATTGGAAAGGTATGTTTAACAGAATACAGGGTACAATAAAAACAACCTCGCTTTGGTATAAACTAAAAAAAAATAAAATTATTTTCAGAGTTCATTCCAAGTAAACTAAGATCTGTTCATTATCATGCCTGAAATGGTTTTCTGATTGGCCTACAAGGAGTTTCAAGACAGACATAATGACTTTGGTTAACAGCATCAAGTTACAGTATTAAGGAATTTGATCGCGGTGCATACACCTATTTCTAGGACTTCAGGACTCAATGTTTCCTTATAATCTTTAAATTATTACTGAGGAAAATAATTACTGGAATGTTATAGCAGAATGTTGCTTATATGATTAATAATCAATTTCTGGAGTATGAAAGTTGCAGTAGCTCTTAATGCAATAGAATTAGTATAAAGTATAAATGAAGTAGACAAAAGTTACTCCTTCTTAAAACAGTTCAACCGTTGAGATAGTAGACAGTAAATACATCTATAGCTATTAACCTGCAGCATTTTCTTTGCTTTCTTGGGTCTTAAAGAACAATTTTTAGATTGTCTGTTTGATTTGACGATACAAGGTATTTCCTAAGAAGCGACGTCAAGGAAGAGCAGGTACGTCACCGAGGGTAGGCGAGGTAGGGCGCCACCTGCTCTGCGAGCGCTTGTTTTAGTATTCCACCTACCTTGGAGAACATACTCACAGAAAAAAAATTATATGCATTTCATCTTCTCTACCATGCTATGAGTGCGAACTTTTCTTTTAGTCGGTACTAGTTGCTCATGAGTTTCTCATAAAAAGAGTGTTAATGAGTTTTTCGTCTTATTCCTTTCCCATGCTTTGGAAACAATAAATATGTGCTTTGCCTACCCTGATATTTTTTGGAAGGTCCGATCACTTACCCTCTGATGAAGCGCCAAGAACGTAAATGGTGATAAGAGCCCTTCCTTCACTTACTGACAGTATTTTATGAAACACCTATATATTCTTGAAAAGAACGCTAGAGAAATAGAACATGTGTCACCACCGGGGAACGAACCCGTGACCCACGCTTTTGGTGATACTTATATATTCTTGATTCTGTACTCAGAAGGCCAATTGTTTACCAAGACAAGTAGAAACATGATCATTTCAATTACAGGTTTTGATTTGGCGGCAAACATTAGTGAATAAGTCTCTCAGGTGCTTCTCCAACTATTTTTATCAGAAGTGATTTGTTAACAAAGGAAAGGAAATAAACCATTAAGTAACACTATAAAAATAGCCCTCCTGCAATTTTCTTGCATTCTATTTTCGGTGCAAAGAAATAGATGTTTCTTAAAGTTGTAACCGTTAATCGAAAACTAGTAAATATAGTTAGAGATCTGGGCAGGTTCAATGTTTCCCATGCTTAGCTAATGATCTTGTAGTTTGGTACCTTTTTGCATGGAACACGTACAACATGTAGAGAGCTCCAATTGTATATTGGATGGTTCATAGCTGTTTATAGAAACCACAGCTTGCTATAGAGCATGCTTTTTTTAGCTAGGATTTACTAAAAGATCATTCTGTTCATCAATATTTGGAAACTCGTAGGACGAATTACAGAGGAAGAAGAACTGGCTAGCTTTACATAAAAGAACTGATGCTACTATCGCTAAGGAAACACAAGATAGCTTGACATTAACGCGACTGTATTTTTAATGTTTCATACCATCAAGCGTTTCTAAGTTATCTTTGTTGGGAGTTGTATCCTTTTATTGCACCAACTTACGTCCTCTGACCTTCATCATCCAACTTTAATTTATTGACCTCTGGTCACTTGACCTTATATCATTCAGTTTCTTCCAATTTGAGTATTAAATTAAATTAATTCTTTAGGCGGAGGTAATTATTTACATTCATTCCCATTACTTCTACACTATATTTTGAAAATCGACATGAAAGGTTATATTATTTATATCGCCCAATTCGCCTCGTCGTATCTGGCTTTGGCCATTGTCTAGGCAACATTCGCCGTTTAAAAAGTCAAATGTGGACTAACAGCCGTGTTGTTGTGTTACGAAGCCACAAATAAAAATATTGTAAACAAGGAGGCACGAGACACTTTTCAAAGAAAGGACATTAAAGTTAATGGAAAAACGGCAGTAGCGGATAATATGAACGTTTGTTCCGTCAGTCCTTATATAATTATCGTATATCAGCGCTTTACACCATAAACTATATTTAAGTTAGCATATAAACTCCCTTTTATAATAACAGGACTAGATTGGAAAATGTTTGCTCCAGTCGTGTTAACAAAGTCTGAGGGTTATAAAGTAACGTGCTAATACAACTGGGAAAGTGTAACGGTCAGCGTAGTTTAGAAATGGCCTATCCTTTCAAGTATAAGATTTGATATCATACGTTTTCCCTCACCTCTAAACTTACACATATAATGGGTGGTCTCTTCTGTGCATTTTGTAAGTGTATGAAAGCAAAGGCAAGTAATGTTATTGAGTGCATAGTATCAAGATCGATAAAACTAGCTTATAAACAGGTAAAGTTAGTCTTCTGGCAGATTATGTGAGAACTTGCTCATCATCCTTGTGAATGAAATTGTGGTTGAAACTAATTTCATACCTCTGTGTTTCACATCGTTGTTTATAATCTTAGAACAAGCTCTTGCTCGGAGAAGTCTTAACAAGAAGCTTGTAGGTGATTTTAAGAAGCTCTATAGCTTCCTGACACCAAATCGTTTTAATTTTGATTTATCCCAAGCTTTACAATACCCAAACAATGCCCACTCTCCTACCTATTTGCCACAATTCTTCAAACCTTTCAGAGGGTTATTACTTGGTTGAACTGCCAAGGATTTGCGACTAACATCAATCAAACCGACATGTCTAAAACGTATCTAAACATCAATACCAATGTGTTCTCTTATGATTAGAGTCAACTCTCGACAATGCATTCAAAAGGTCTCAGAATCTCAAAGGAATTCATTACGTTCCTCAAGCCATACGTTGTTTTCTGTCCCACTAGCTTCGATTTAGTCCCATATGAATACACAGGTTTCGTAATGAAACAGAAAACTATCGACATGGGAAATCGGTATATAACTCTCAAAGAGAAATATCGAATTTTAATAAGTTGTGGCAATAGGATCTTAGGCTAACAAATTGCCTTTTATAAATCAAATAACTTTAATGATAATTAGCAAAAGAAAGAGAGGATCCGAGTCAGCTTTCGCTCATTGCTGTTTTGCTTAGTCTAGGAACGTGATTCACTAAAAGTAGAAACCTTTCTATACCATGTACATGAATGTAAGGCTTAGAGGACGTGAATTGAAATTGTTTTACATTGGCCGACGATTCTGTGCTTCCTTCAGTACCTCCTGCCTATTAACAAATGCTTCCGACATCTAAAAAGAGCTACTCGAGTCCAATACATACAAGCTCAAGAGCTTCTTGAGACCGTTTATAATCAGGGGGTCGCAGAGTTATATTTCGTGTCATTGAAATCTCAATAAAAACAGCGGGTCATCAGAAAGGCAAAAGAGAATCTTCGGTACACATTCCTTCTTTACATTCAAAGTTTATCCTTTTCGCTTCTGTTTACTTTATACTCATAGACAAGGCTTTAAGCAAACGTGACGGGAACCTTGCCCAGCATCAACTCGATATTGTTGTGGCTAAACTGACCTCCCATGGAATCACTTAGTGTCGGTCCAAAGGATAGTTTAGGCTCACCAAATGTTAGTTTATTTTCTTCTTTTCTTATTCTACTGTTTATCAACTTTTGTAAAAAGACACTAAACGTCATTGAAAAGAAATAAGTGAAGCAATCAATTAGGCTTTGTTCTATTGAATACATCTCCCTGTTTTCCGGGGAAGAAGTTGTTAACAGTTTAAAATTAACTTCGCTCCCTCCTCCCATGAGAATAGGGCTCTGGACTATTACATACACTGCATCGCACACGAATCAACACTTACGCGTGTTCTGTCTTATTGCAGACCTCACTTAAAGGACGAACTACAAGGCTGGCTTAAGGATAACATAAAAAGTAGACACTGGAATTCAAAGTCTGATTTGTATTTTAAAGTCAGAGGAAACGATATTGCTTTATAATGCGTGGATCAAGGTCTTGTATTATCATCTTGCTGAATCTTGTGGCATTATGTGGAGTGGATGGTAACTGGTGGTAAGTACACAAGTAATCATAACCTTTCATCTGACAACCTTCATATCAAGTCTAGTTTAAAGTCTATGAACTTGAATCCTATTTACGTCCTCAAAAGTCACCCTTAACAGACACAGAAGTGGTAATTTAGACTCCGAGAATTTCTGATTACATTTGACGATTCAGTGGCTATTGTTTTGAACTACTTAATTATATTTAAGAGCTCATATCTACGTTCCCTTTGCATTTGGAAGTTTAGTGCAGTTTTACTCCTATACCGTTACAACACAGACGCCTTAGTTCTTATCTGCGGCCGCAGCTTTTACTGTATATCCGCTTTGAGTGAATGAAACTTAAGCAAGCAGTAGGTTGTCTTAATATCTTGGACGTAAACTTTTATAAACAAAGATGGCTTTAAACGTCTGTTAAGAAGAAGTGTTTGGTGATTCTTGTCTTTTCCTGTTACTTGGTATGGGGTTTTCTTTTATTAGACCGAAAGTTGAAGCCATCTTGGTGTGGGTTTTTGAAAAAATTGATGTTATTAAGGTCTTTTGAATAAGTTGTAGACTTTAATGTAGATTTTTTACTATATATTTAATGTTGGTAACATGAAGATTTTAAGTACTGAATGTTACTTGAATAAGTTTCCTTCACTAACGGATGAGTCAGGGGCATGAGGAAAAAAGGAATGTAAAACTAGAACCAAAAAGAGTTAAAGTCAGGTTCCAATAGTAAGATATTCATTCGAAGTTTTCATTTTTACTTTTTAGGGTTCTCGGAACACAAAGTATTGCTGCTAATTCCATTGCTGCAACTCCACGTGGTCGTGTATATACGATTTGTAATTCACTGCGAACTATCAACGAGAGACAGAAATCGATTTGCAGGAAATATGCTGACCTAATCGTTAGCGTAGCAGTGGGTGCCAGATTGAGCATTGACGAATGTAAACGGCAATTCTCATCAAGGAGATGGAACTGTCCCGTTTTGAATGAAGGAACCACTGTGTTTGGACCCATCTTGAAAAGAGGTATGATATTACAATTAATCTTACTGCAATGATCTGCGATCTCAGGATTTGATCTATAAGGCGATGTATAGAATGATATTTATATATTTTATACAATAAATGCTAACTGTTTTTATGATTACGGCTTCAAGGAAAGGATCATACCCTACATTATGATTTTATCTTTATCAAATTTTCTTTACTAAGCATGCAGAGATCAAGGCTTTACTCTAAAGATAGGAATCAAATTTGTTAATAATTGTTCCTAGTCTTTAGCCAATGACCTATAAATGCTACAACTTGCTCTTTCAACGTCTGCGGTTGATATTTAAGGCTACAAGTAGACAAGATTTTCCAACTCCTAACCTTCTTTCTGGTTATAATTATGAAACTGTTGGAGCTGTGGCGAAAAGTTGCTTTACAGCTGCAAAAACTCTATCTTTTTGACGCAGCTAATCTAGAGAAGCATGGAACATATACCTTTATGCATATGTACTGGTACATATAGGCGTTTACTTGATTAAACATATCACTTGGTATATAAACACATAAATATATAATCACTATAAAAGTTAAAATATCTATAAATATACAGGCAATTACTGAGTGTAATCCTCCTTTCATCTGATCATATGATCTGTTCAGTTATAACCTTTTGAGGCCAAAGGAATAATTGACTGTCATAAAAAGAGAGCTTGTGCTAGAGTTAAATGCTCTGGAAATTATTATCCCATCCTTTGCCTTTCCTTTATAAACATGTGAAAAGGTGTAATTTTAATTAGCCCTATCTTTACACTGTTGACAAAAAGATGAAAGTTTTCTGGAAAGCAAATCTTACTACGCTAAAACTTTTTTTAAGTGTGATTTCTATCAAGAATAGAATAGTGTTACTTGAGTAGATACAGATTTAAGATCTTGTTATGTCACTTTCATTTGCTAGAAATACAAACACTGACGTATATAACGTTTTCATGCTGGTTGCAGCAACATAGTAGATAGTAGTTGTTGAACCTCTCGTCGTTTTTAAAATGGCAGCAATCAATTGCATTTTGACCTGAACGAAGTGCTTTTGGAGGTTCAATTAGAATGGCTAGGTGGACTGCACTCATTTGTATCCTTACCGTATGTTGTTAGAGTGATAACCAGTTTGATAATGCTAGACCTTTTTTGTGCAGTGGTATAACCTACCAAACGATTTGCTACAGCTTCCATTTTCATGATTTCCCTCTCATAGTCGGAGCAAATCTCGTATTCGAAAAGTTGTGAAATTTTTGCAGTGCTATGCTTAAAATTTGCTTTAAATTTCTGAGACCCCTCAGTTTCACAGTGTAACAAATTACCACCTTGGGTACGATCAGGATAAAAATTGATGCATGTGGGTGAAAATAACCTCGCAGAGGGTAGGATGAAACACATCAGTATCAAAAGCATCAAATTTACTTAAGTGTTACTTAATTTGGGTCTATCTTTAACGAGAAATTTTGATCACATTATTCAACACACAACCTTCTTTTGAGCTCAATGGCACGATCTTCAAGAGCAGTTTCAGTAAATGTAACCATATTAAGTGGCCCTAGATTTCAATATCTGTAAATATATCTTATGTCTGCGTGGCAAATTTGTACATAAAGATGAACTTTTAGCTCAGTTTCCATTCTGGAGCTCAAGATATTTCGGCATGAAAGGTCACTCGGAGTAACTCCAAGTTGACGTTGGCGTGACAAAAGCAAACTTCCCATCAAGCTTAGCGTCACTGACGTCATCAAGTTTGAAAATATCTGTTTGCAGTGTATCGACATCTGTTTTTCAAAGCAATGTAACAAGAAATTAATACTTGCTTCAAATTTTGGTCCTTCGACTATAAAAACATGCCTTAACAAACATGGGGATGTTATATCTCACTTTTAGATGGTATTTTTCCTCAAGATTCTTTATGTATGGTTTTTCCAACTACGGTGTCAAAATGGTGTGGGTGTGCTCTTGTTAAAGCTTGTTCATGACAGTCCGCATCTGATTTACCTCTACAACATGTTATTTAGCATTCCGTAATCTCTTGAAACTGTGTTATAGGGGATGCAAGATTTCTGGAATGCTTAAGTTTTATGTTTCTCTTGGACTAAGTCTTCCGAGGCAACAGCTTTCCTTTGAAACGGCTTTCAATACATATGGCTGGCTATTTACCTTGTTAAAAAGTGTGAACAACGTCAAATGAGGCTAAGACAAAAAGCGATCTTTACACTAGGGTATTCAAACAACTTACTCATACAACAAGAAAGCAATAGATTTTCGACAATGCAAAACTTCAATTGCTGTTTTGGGCATAAAACAAATGAAGCTACGAGCTAATGACATTAAAAGCCATCTAAAGGTCGACACGCAATTAATTTTCTGTTTAAAATTAAGTCAGTATCAGAAACTGAAAGGTTTACCAATTAGCGTTGTAAAAGCTTCTTGTGGGCCTATAAGAGACATAGCTCTAAAAACGTATGAAGTAATCTTTCGACATTTGTAATAATGTAACCGTTAACATAAATTTTCATGAGTCTTTGCTTTTAGATAATTGCACGAGTGCATTTTGCTATTGAATTTAGACAAACATGTATAGATATTTCAAAACTCTCGTAATTGGTCATAGCTTCTCAATGGACTCATATTGCAAACTAATGTTTTGGTCTTGTGTGTTGTTTGTCCCAAAGTGAACATCTACTTCTCTTTTGAGAAATTGGAATTGATACAACAATCCTTCAAGAATCAATTGCGTAGGCAAATGGAGGAGTCGCTTTATTATATGCTAAGAAAACTTAGGGGAAAGGTTTTGCATCATGATTCTCGTGGCTTAATACTTGCCTGGAAGCCTAAATTTGATATTAAAATCAATGAATATACTTCCGATTCCTAGGCAGGTTCATTTTAAAGTTCCGCAAACAGCATGCGCAGTAGGGCGTTTTTGCGACCTTAGCAAGACTAAATTAATAAGGTGCCTTATAGAAGCAGTTACTGCTTGAAGTTGCGTATTCGCTTCGCAATAACAATGGAACAGTTTAACACAGCAAAAGTGTAATGAGATGCAATTTAAAGCTTTCGTAATCTCCACATAGTGCACTTATTGCAGATCCTTAATGACGTTGGAACTGGACCCATAACCTTTTGTTTGATTTTCAAAAAGACACGAGGAATGTGTTTAATATAAGAAGTGTTGTTTATGCAAATAGATTTGTAAAGAGTTCGTCTATGTTTAACTTACATTTTTACAAGGCTTCTACTGTTTGTCCTTATTATCAACTTGGTAACGAAGCCGTCTGTCTAAGACAAGCCAATAACAAATCACTTGTTCAAATTGAGAATGTAACATTTCTCTGTCCCAGTCGCCTATTTCGTTACGAAACAAACAACACTAGTAAGGTTGACTGACATATTAATCTTTTGAAAATTATAAGACTTCTCGCCTAAACATTGTTTACAATAACATTCAGCAACATTGAAAACATAGATCATGCTATCATTACACTTATCACTATTTTAATTAGCTGTCCTCTGTTCTAGTTTATACACAGTGTGTGCGTGCTATCTTTCCTCGACTGCATCCCTGTAAAAAGGCGCACACTCCAGTCAACAAATAAAACGATGTTGTTTTGATGTAAATTGATTCACTGCTGTGACTCGGAGCCTTAAGTCAGAATCAATTCCCAAGTCCCCAGCAGTTGTCCTTTCATAATGAATTTACAAGCATCTATAAACAGTCTGTAAATTCTTTAACTTTTGCCTGCGGACGGACCTCCTCCTAAAGGTAACAAAGAAGTACCCGTTGTGCTGGGAACGTCTGACTGATTTGAGGCAGACGAGTTAACTGCTATAGTCAATGAGGTATTAGTAGGTTGCGAACTACCCTTGGAAGCTAACAAGTACAAAAATGTCACACTTTATGTAAAGATATCATAAAAGGTAGTTTTGATTGCTCTTCTCTTGCGTTGGGGAAAGTTTAATCTGTGGCCTGCACCTTGAGCCTTTTTACGATCGTTTTAATTACTGCCGTACCACCCGCTAGTGCCAAACACAAGATTCAAGCTGTGTTCTTCAGTCACCGAGACTAAAGCGATTTTTCAGGAGTGGAACGGTTTGAGTTGAGCGGAAGTCTTCATTGGATATCAATCGCTTGATCTTTTCTGTTCAGCCAGCATGTTCTTCGCTAGGTTTGTATCTAGCATACGTTCTAGGCTTTCTGAAGCTGAAGATTAACATTTTTGAAGTGCAGTTAACTTTAGGGCTTTTGTTCAACCGTGAAATAGTTGAGATGTTAGCACTTCTCTCAACAAAGCTGCCACAGCAAGTTGCAAACATGACATTTCCTCAGCGATCATTGGCCCTTGGCATGTTTTAGGTCCAGTGAAACGAATTGAACTGACAAAGTACAGCCTGAGATAAACTTATGAAGCTTGTAGGCCTAAACGGTTTTAAATTTGTACAAAGGAGGTTTGAGCATCGATGACTAATTAAATGAAAAGAATTAATTACTCTGCATGAGGTTATATAGAAAAAGATCCGGATAAATTGTCAGTATAATAGGAGCAGTCAAGCTTTGGTGATTATTCACATAATCTCCTGAGCTGTTTTGAAGTAGCTTAGGAATTACGAGCCAAAGAAGAGATGCTCAGATATTACTTGACTTATTTTTTCTTGAAGAGGCCTTCTGAGTGTAAGATTTTATAGGTATGATTGCTGATCGACCGGGGTTTGGAAAGCCGTAAATATTTCCTTGTGAATTTGTGCGATAACAGTTCGTATTCCCTAAAACTTAAACAAAAATTTACTTCGTAATTGATGTTAATTATGCAAATACATTATGAAATTTAGTATGTTTCTGCATAATTATCTAAGATATTAAAAATTATACGTAGCTTAATCACAAGTGGTCATTTTAAAATGACAATCGTCCACCTCTATTGCTCATACCATCGGCACGCACACTCTCATGACTGTACCCCACTGGCACACACCCTGTTTGCAGAGAATTGTATTGAGCTTTGTTTGTGACATTATTCACACTCTTGCCTCTGAAGTAGTAAACAGAACAATCCAAACAACAGCTTCTTTTAGCATTCATAATTTAAACAGGAAAACTACAAAAAACTCTTGAGATATAATTTTAGTGGAATATTAAGTTAGTTGCGTAGTCCCAAATTGCCCTCCTGATACATTTCTTATCTTTGTTATGCTTGTCTTCGAAATATTTAAAAAATAACTTGCTTAACGTATCTTCTTATCATCTACTTCCACTCTTACGTCCACTACTACTTATATGATTATCAATGTCTATTATTATAAATATTGTTTGACTTTATCTCATTGGTATATGTTGCAAAAAATAAATTTCGAGTTAAAAAGTGATAATAATAAAAATGATTCATGTCTTGTAAAGGACGAAAGTCTATCAATGTAAGAATACCAAAAAGGCATTGAGTTCAGGAAAAGTGTTACTATCTTACATAGAGCTGCTTTTAGGAAAGTTGTTATATGTACGGTGGGCTCATTTACCATTACACATTCAGTCAGAGCTTCAATTTTTTAATTGGGCACAGTGCTTTTGGTGCCAGTGTCATACACCAGAGAATACGTTAGGAGTACAAATAGAGCTGCTCCGATAACGATAGGGTGTAATTTCTTTGTCTCAATCATTGTTTTAACGACTTTGCCGTACGAGGGGTGCTTCAGCTTTAGTAAGCAATATGTAATTGTACGGTTCGCCGGTTAGATTGTACGATAGTTCGTCTTGTGTTTGAGCCTTGCTGCATCAAGTGCCTTTGATGGTTACCGTCAAATTGACTTGTTATTTACCATTGGAATGGCATTTTACGCAAACAACTTGGCAAGATAATAAATACTAGAGAAGTGGGAGATTACGTTTTAGCTAAACATACTCTCGTTGACATTCTACGGCTGGTGATTAAAAATGCCATTTCATCGGAATTTTAAACTTCATCGTAATTCTATGTATACTTCTAATAATAACTACTCTTATATTAGTATCCCAGCGTCTTCCTTTTATTGGCGTATGGTCGGTCTGTTTGACTTTTTATTCATCACAACTTGTGGTTGAAGATTAGAAGGAACAGTGAGGTATAAGTTTAGGAGCTTCTCCTGTAATCCTTGTTTACCTTTCGGGACTACCGATTCACAATACAATTTTGTTGGAATGAAAAAATGCTTCTTTTTATTTAATCCATCGTTCACAACATGTACAGGCACAATGAGCCTAAGTGTAAACACTGCCTCAATCTACTTGCCAGGTTTTTGTGTTCAACATAGTACAAGGAAAGATTATGGCGCAAGGCGTTTATCTTTCGATATAAGGTCGATCAGATAACAAACAACGTCAGGGAATACCAACACCATTTCCATGCTTTCTATTTTATAATGCTTTAAGAACATTTAAACCTTGGATTAGCACTGAGAAATTAATCTGACCACAGCAAACAATTTAAGGAGCAAAGAAAGGCGAAGGAAAATCTCATCCAAATATGCATCATGAGAAGAAGGGGGTATTCTGAGAATTTAGGGACAATTAAGTATTAAATGAAAAATGTAATCCATAAATTAACCTCCTCTGCCACTCGTGGCAAATCTTTTACATATAGCAGAAAGGATAAGTCAGATTTTAAAGCTCCTCGTAGAATTTTAAATATTTTTTTCTTCTATAAAACTGCTACGTTTAAGGGAATGTACCTTAATTAATGTGCTATGTCCAGTCCACATTTGACTGCTCTCTATTTTTTCCGGTACAAAGAATTGTATGGCTTGCATAAAACTGATTTTTAATAGCGTGGTTGAATTATAAATGTTTTACTTATGCTGCATTGATCCCATCTCTGACAATCCAAAATTACTATTTTGCGTCTTAAAGTAAAGAGCAGAGCGTGCAAGAAGGCTTTTTTGAAGTATCAACGTTTTAAACTGGACTTGATCTATTTTACATATACCTTTCAGAAAAGGAGAGCATTTAAAATATCTTTAGAAAGAAGAGCAAAGAGTTCTCTAACCTTTAACTTTATACCCTCTGTAGCCAGTCGAAGTAGTCCAGAGTAACTCGAGAACTCAACACAATTAAAAGAAATCGAGTGGAAAAAGACCAAAAGCGATTATATCAGCTTAGCTGTAATATGCTTACGTAGATCCGTCTCCAAGTTCCTTTAGGTAAAAACAGTACATCAGACATGAGATGTAAAGTAATTTGTCGTGTCCAAGTTCAGGAACCTTCGGATGTCAACTCAACTCGGCCTTTTGCGTCACGCGAAAACAAACGAATTTTTCATTAAAAACATCAATCAAAGACATACTAATAGATTTGAAATGACGTCAGCTAGGATTTTTAATGAACATTTGGGATATGTTGCTACCACAAGATAAGTT
>JAAAKM020000469.1:4166-18075 GCA_010016025.2 Alatinidae sp. Z8VKAUB7J3
AAAAATCCGTAAGAAATCCTACGATTTTTAGAGATCTTAATAAACAACTGTTTAAATGGAGTGTTTTTAAAATTTCCATTTTTAATTTTCGTACCTGTCTTCTAAGAAGTGGTTTTAGCATGGGTTATTATGATAAAAATGTAAACAATGATTACTTAAGTTATGACGTTATAACAACATTAAGTTGACTGAGGAGGTAAATAATAGAATTTTTCATCTTGCTTCATGTATCTTGTCCCTCAGCATTCTGGCAACGACCGAGTTGAGATAATAAATAATATATATGTAGCAGATGGGAAGAAATAAAGATACTCGTTAAAAAATTCTTGGAATGGTGCTGAGAAATATTCACTTTTTCTTACTTTTAAATTGCTGTATCTAGAAGTAAAAAGTGCTTTTTGTAGCTGAGGCTAATATACTTTGTCCAATGTTTGTTGCTAGAAGGTATTTGTCCTCATAGAGCAAAGTTTTTAATCGAGGAAGTAAGATTTGGGGGTTCGCGGACGCTGTAAACATTTGTTTTTTATAATAAAAGTGGGCGAGGCAAAAAAGAGATGATAAATTGGTTTGGAACACCACATGCAAGGCTCACTCAATATTAAGAAAACAAATTTTGAAGCCGTCATACAGAGAACAGAAAAAGATGTAAAGTTGGTTCAGAACGACCAAATATTAGGAAACATGAGGGCTAGACTGGTTGAGTTTTGCTCTCGTCAGAGCTAAAATACCCGAAAGATCCAAGGTGTCTATTGATTGACGTATCGTTCGACCAAGGCACATGCCTTTACTTTTATGATAAGTGAAACTGTAAGCTGCGAGAAGGACAGGATAACAAAAAATCGTGGTATTGACTTGAAAGAAAAAATGGAGAGGCCTAAATCAGATGAATAATTAACATCAAAGTAATTAACAAGAGTAGCTGTTGCTAAATTAAATCAAATCAATTAATTACTGATTAAAATATTCATACAACCATGAAATGCTGAAATCATATTTACATAAAACAAGAAAGACTTGATAGAATCTTGCGCTTCTGTTATATCATCACTTGCCTCTTGCGACCGCTTTGCTTGGTTTTAAACCCACATTTTCAACCTGGCTCATCTCTAGCTAATACTAAGATATAAAAGTATGATAATATGACTACTCGCCTTGTCCAAAGTATTCTCTTGCTCGTTTCACGACATTTAATAATGTTTCCTGTGATGTAATGGCTGTCTGGCTGAGTTTGAGTGGTGTTGATAACGATAAGAATGAATGAGTTTTAAGAAAGCTAACAAAGTTTTCATGTGCTTTCAGTCCATCCATGAGTCTCTTGAATGCAACCGCACTAATGTTTCCCTGTGATACGAGAATGTTGTATAAGGTGAGTGTGTTCAGTTCTGACAACTTCCTACAGTTCTTCAATAAAACACGTGCAGCAGTCTCAAACAAAGTGACTCCTTCTTCTCTTAGATTGATAATATTATGACCAATACGTTCAACTGTCATATTGTAAATTCCTTCAACTCGGTTCAAAATAATACCAGCATCCTTGATTGTAACTTTCTCGAAACGCTCCTCCTGGGATTTTGTAAACTTCAAAACTGCTTGCAGTTGACTAGACGTAGTGCCTGAGTACTGCTCTGTTAGCTGTGGAACAGATAGCTTCTCTAACTGATTCTTTGCTATGTTATAAGTTGATTGAATCCGCGTCAGGTTTGGCGTCAATGCAAGGTATCTTACCCCCTTCGTAAATTCCTCAATAGCAGCTGCATTGGTTCGATTTTGTAGAAGGAAGCGTATCAAACCACGGAAAGAAGATGTGAAAAAATGTTCAGGTCCGTAGAGAATATTGTTTGAAGCTAATATTTGATAAGGAAGAGCTCCAAATTGCAGAGTTCTTATGTTTGTCAACATGCTAGGTGTGACTTTGAATAGCTTGTGCAACGTACTTTCTGGAAGCATTGACGAGGCTTTTGCCCAGTTCATAGCAGTATATGTAGACAAAGACTTAAACGGTATCATTCTATTTGAACTTTGTACTGACACAGGGAGCTGGAATCCCTTCACAGCATCTACTAGCCTGACAGCAACCATACCAACCACATCCGGCAATTTAGCCGCTTGAAATTTCTCTGTTGTCATCATTGTTACTGCCATCATGTCGCTTGGAGTCACTGAGCCAAGATTGTTAATTTGGTCTTGGTTTGTGATTCTCCGGAGATTCGCAAGGGCTTTTATAGTAATTCCTACGCAGTTATACACAATGTCTTTAAGTGAAGTACTACTATAGTCTGCCAGGGCATGATCACACATCTGTTGCACCATTTTCATATTTTTATTTAAATTTGTAGCCAGCGCAATGGACAGCTGAGCTAACAATAGCACTTCGTGGCGCATAAGTTCCGCTTCCTTGACAGCATTTCTCCGTACTTTTGCAAGCAACAAATCAGCACGCATTTTGTTGTACATGTCAAAACTTGTTTGAGTTAGTCCTTGCAGCTGACCTTCCGCAACACCTCTGTCCATCAGCAACTTTCTGGTTGAATTCAAAGTCAGATGTTGTGCCTTGCTCGAGAGAAGGGTATTAAACTCTGTCAGGAAACGAAGCCTACGGAGCTTGTGCACGGAAACACGGAGGCTGGTGGCGACCTGCATTTCGGTTGACATCAAGTAACTATTAATAATTTGCAATTTCTGCTTGGTCACCATTAATGTATCTAGGTGACTTAAGTTCCTGGCTATCATTGCACTGCTGGGGGTAAAATTGCGATATACATACATAAGACCATTATAATGGGCCATGGTCGTCTGTACGGAGGTCTTTTGCAAGTATTCGATCAACCCGCCCATTACACCATAGCTCCTGAAATACTCCTTGACTTTTGAAAGGGAAGTGTTAGTGACTTTACGGACGACCTCCAGCAAGGTATCCTGATACGATATAGTCACATTGTTCGTCTCTGCCATCGCTTTCAGACTCATTGTGAATTTACTTGGTGGCGTTTCTGTGATAAATAAAATAAATAAAATATTAAGGTAGAATATACAAATTCACGTGTATCCATGGAATCAAACAAACCCCTCTTGGAAAAACAAAAGCTCGTCTTACACCGAGGGCGATTCCAAGACAAAACTCCACAGGATGAACTGTTTGCTAAAGTGAAAGAATTCCATTTGATGCAACAGAA
Organism: Alatinidae sp. Z8VKAUB7J3; assembly: GCA_010016025.2. Lineage (NCBI taxonomy): Eukaryota > Metazoa > Cnidaria > Cubozoa > Carybdeida > Alatinidae > Alatinidae sp. Z8VKAUB7J3. Next base: position 7,340 of record JAAAKM020000469.1, read on the forward strand.
ATGCGGACATGAATAACCTGGATGCTTAGTAGGTTTATAGTAAGGTACACGGAAGCAAAGATAATCAATCACGCTGCAATGCCTGTATGCGTAGAAAGTAACAATATTAATAGCCTCCACAATCTGGGCAATCGATAGCAATTTCAATCACTAGGGTTGTTTAGTTAACCAGAGAGCTTGTAAAATGTCACGTTAGTAGAGAATGTGCTTATCTCGTGATCTCATTATCACTATCTGTTTGGAAATTTCAGGTATCTGCATAATCTCGATAGGATCTGAAAGTAATAATTATTTCCCCTTGGCTATGGTTCAACGGTGACAGTACAAAAGATACAGAAGATAATAATTGAAAAGTTGGTTATTGGTGCAAAATTTGACTGTTGCATTGAGTAAATGTTTCCATTTGCTAAACCTTTTCGCCATACAATGGCCACGGCAATCGCAAGGAATAAAGTAAGAAAGATCATAGCGAAAATTTTATATCAAACGAGAGGACCGAAATAGGCGGTGGAAAACAACACGCACGTGAGCGAAACATTTTATGCCACTTGTGTTATTGAAAAACATACAAGTTGTAAACAAATTCTCTCTGTCACCGTCTATGTTTTGATGAATGCTGCAAAGATGAAAAGGACATTGTGCTTAACCCTACCTAGGGCGGGGTTTATGTTACCTTATATCCAAACAAATACCTGGATAGGGTTTTGGGAAAGCTCTGCATGTATTGAGAGAACAGGTCAAAGCCATCAGATCTAAAATCCATAGAATTTTTGCTGCTAATCATCATATGTTGCTCTTCACATGCATGATCAGTGAATTTTGCACTTGGGAGTTTCTGTTGAGCTACATAAACAATTAAACCATTGTACAAGATTAAAAGTTCCACTTAGTTCAACTGAGTTATTTATAATCACAAAAAAGTAATTTACATCACCACTTTCCAATCTTCTTCATATACTAACTGATATATTTGAGTGTAATGCTACATTAAGTTATCAGGAATTAATATTTGCGTTCACTCTCAACAGCACATTAGTAATCGAACATAATAGCATTCTCAGCGAAAAAATTGAATATTAAAGGACATCAGAAACTGTACAATGGGCTCACTCTGCCACTTAGTCCTAGAGCTGACTCACAAATTGTAGGGTACAGGGGACAGTGCTAAGTGAGGCGCGTAAACCTTACCGGAAGGGGAGTAGTCAGCACAGAGGAAGCGCTGGAATCGGGAATCTTTAAAAAAGTGTATGTCAGTAGACTCCAAAGCATTTGATTTCAAAATAGCTGGAAGATACATTTGAGAGAAAAATATTTGATGGCAATGTGAATAGTACCCGCTGGCAGTCACTCAATCAAAGGACTCTGATGAGCAGTGAATCTACCCAAAATAAACAATAAAGCAACCAAACAACTAATAAATAAATTGCAGCCGATACGTCTAAGGGCAGCGTCCCTTAATTTAGGCTAGAGGGCAGAGAAGCAAGCCATGAGGCAAGTCCAACGGCCAAGTAGTCTCTGGTGAATCATGGGTGAAAAATGAGTGAGAACAGATACTAGGTCCATTCCTGGCCATAAGGCAGAGAAGCTCTTAGATTGCTGCCATTTCTTGTTGCGATGATTCGAAACATGGTTAGTCATTTAAACTTTACAAAGATACACAGTTGACACTCTTAGAGTTAAATAATACTGAAAGACTGTCTTACCATAGCATTGGTTGTAGACCATTGTATATCCAGCCTTGCATTTACACTCGAGTCCGTTGTTCATGATATTAGTACAAGTTGCCATAGGATGGCACACAAACATGCTACACTTGTCTCCACCTGTTTGAGGGGGAAAAAAAAATAGGTCATGGGCTCCAACTTACGGTACGCAAAGGAATTTATAAGTACTTGTCGTATAGAATCAAATCAATTTTCATTCAGCGACACAACGAGGGAGTAATGGTTGTTGTTAACTGCAGTGGCGTTGAAAGAGAGTGATGGGACGGATAATCTAACAACGTTCCGGCCATCAAGGGGATCTGCAAAACTTACAGGTGCAAAAATATTTATCGCCTAGATCCGTTAAATTCCGTACAGAATATCCATTTAGTCGGATCATATTGATGCCTGCCTTGTTTGCAGATCAAGGGGAGAGCATAAAGGGGAAAAACTATACCATTCCTTGTTTCTGTCCTTACAATCTTGTTCTTGTAAAACTGTCCGAGCAGTTTTTGCAACCCTTCAGTACTGTGGCTGAGAGATTTCCCAGTCAGCCAATTATACTAAGTGGTGACGGTTTTAATTCATATTTGTTCAGACAATTCTCCTTTTATCAACCGTAGAATCGGATTGCCTTACTACTTAAGAAATTTCCACTGCTGTAAAATCTTTTAGCCGACAGGAATGTATTGTAGAAAATATAAGAACGTGAAGATACAAAGCTGTCAATGTTTTGAGAATGAAGTTATTAAAAATAAGCTGTGTAAAGTCTTTCTCGTTTTCCTGTCTCTCTTAGTGGTCGGAGGGAACATTTGATGAATAGATTTTCTTGGATATCTAGGATAGGGCTTTCTCAAGTACCTCTTACTTCGGTAATTGGAAACTCACTAAATAAATTTACAAAATACAAAATCAGATTCAAAACCTTGAAAGTCAGAAAGGTATACTAAAGTGTCACTCAGGAAAGAAAAGGTTGCACGTGATCTGCGTGCGTTGTTGCATTCATATTTCTTCCGTAGAACCAAACATTTTGAGAAGCTAAACACATTGATGGCCTTGTCAAGTGTCGATGTCGCCTTATTTTCCTCACTGCATTATGTTACTTAACCTTGGAATTAAATTTGCATTTCGTTTTTTAAAATTATTTAAAAACTTTTCTCTAAAATGCCTGGACTTACGTTACAAAATGTAGTGCATGTGTGATGCCTGTTCGAAAGATATGCGTCAAAAAGAGGCAAAATATTGTGACAGTTGAAAGACACCCTTATTGTCAGTTATCAGAAATACACTACATTTTTACCTAGTAATATGGGAGTTATAACATAACTTAAAATGTAATGAAGACAGACTTTCATTTGGCCGTTCCTTTGCTAACAAGACAAAAAGAAGTCTCTTACTCATTAGCCTATTCACTTAATCTAGTTGTAATGGATGCTGATTGTCCCCAAAACACAAGCCATTCAGGTAGTCCAAATTCTGATCGGCTCTTTCAAAAATACATATGGTTTTAAAGTCTCGTATGTTTAATTCTGATACCTTCTGACGATTGTACTCTGAGGAGTGTCAGAAGAAGAAAGCTTTAAAGTACACAATGTTTACGCAAATCTGTGCAATATTAATGAAAATAGTCTAAACATTTGTTTGAGTATGCAGTCTTCATCACTTTTATAAACTCTCATATTAACATTTCAGCACAAATAAACCGGTGCCGTAATTTGGGGGACCATTGGGATCATGGCCCTTCCCCTTTTGGAAAATCATGAGTTTACCCTTTCTGCAAGTTTTGGCCTATAAACACAATATAATATATATTTGTTGAGTGGTATGGTCCAAGACTTTCATACATATTCTCCATTTCCATGCATTTCGCGCACCCTTCATCTTTGATATTGGCTTTTGCATTGCAAAATAAAGAATATTTTGACGGTATACCCTTCCATTCTTTGACCGCTCTGGCCTCGTCGTATAAATATGAATACATGAAATACAAATTAATAGAAGGTAGTCATAACAGGATTATGTCTACATAACAAAATTGAAAGTACTTACCCGTCTTTAAAAATAACTGAATTTTCCTCATGACACTAAATGTACTCTCTCTCGCAATGGACGTCGGCGTCATTCCAAGAGCGTTAGCAAAAGCTGGGATAGGGTACATCATGTATAACCCTGACATTTTTGACGTAATATTAAGTAAACGCGTTAAATTGTTGTAAGACATTACATTGAGGCCAGCATATTGAGTAATGAGGAAGTAAAAGCTTATTCTTTTCAAATCATCTTCAGTTCCTCCTCCTTGCTCCACAATTTCCTTTGGTGTCATAAATAACTTTACATTTACATTTCTCGTGTGAATGATATAATGGCCAATTCTCTCGATTGTCATATTTAGGATAGCATTACCCTTATTCAAAGTAACGCTTGCGTCAGCAATCTTTACTTTCTTCAGGAACTCCTCCTGCTTTTCTGTCATTTTTAACACTCTCTGTATTTCCTTATCAGTGAACCCAGCGTATGTTCGGGTAAGTTGTGGGATTGTCATGTCCATTAGCTTGTTCGCGGAAATTTCATACATCATTTGGACCTCTTTTAGGGTAATATTCAGGGCCAAGAATCTCCCGCCCTTTTCAAATTCTTCCAGAAATGTCTTTGCTCTGTCTTTAGCTTGAAGAGCTTGTATTGTTCCATTAAGATTGAGGGTGAAGAAATGATTGGATGTGTACTTAACACCGAGCAGACTTGCCACAACAGTTGGTAGTGCTGCATAAGTAAGATTCAACAGAGGCAAAATAAAAGTCTCCACATTAAAAGCTTTAACAAAGACGTCTTGAGGTAAGCCAGAGATATTAAGTGCAAGAGATTTAATGGTAAGCAATGGCAAGGCTGAAAATGACAAGCCATTACGATGAGCTTGTAGGGAGACAGGTATATTTGCTCTGCTTAACACGCCGTTAATTTTTCTAGATGCTTGTTGGAGAATTGAGACAATGGTTGCAGTGTTATTGGTGATAGGTACAGTTCTCGCTATTTCGTTGAAGGATAGGTCTCCCAAAGCGCTGGCTGTCATTTTGTCCCCATATTTCAAACTAATCACAACAGATCTAATGGTGAACTTGAAGCATTTAGGCATCACGTCCTCTAGTTTTTCCTCTGCCAGATTATTGAGCTGCTTGCAAGAACCTTCTAAGACCCGCACAGGTATCATCAAACGGTTCCTTATATACGTTGAAATAGCTTGAATTACGGAGTTGACTTTGTTCGTGTACTGAGTTTCTCTCTCTTTATCTTCTCTAATCTTCGCAAGAACACTTTCGGCTCGATATGTGTTAAGTTGTACTGAAGTTGTTTTTGACAGCATTACGAGTTGTTCATTGGAAATTCCCATATTCTTCAACATGGCATCTGTAGAGCTCTGTGTAATCTTGTAAATTGACTCTCCAATTTCACAGTTGACTTTACTTAAAAAGGGGTCCATAATTAGAGCTGAATAACTTTTTCCAAGCGTCTTCGCGATTTGATTCGTTGATTCTTTCAAGTAAGTGGAAATTACTTTAATTTTTGCCACTGTTGTTACTTTACTGTTCAACGCCTTCAGTCTTTGAATAAGGGCAGTTGGAGTAATGTCGAAGGTACGGAGAGTTGTACCCAACCCTCCGTAAATGGTCCTCAGGTAGGCCGCGCTGTTTATATCTAAGTAGTTATACAGGCCATCATCCACAAGCAGTCCTTTTAGGATACTTCGTAAACGTTCTTTGGATATGGAGGTGACCTTTTCCATAATTGAAATGATTGAGTCTTCGTCCCTTATCCTCATCTTTCTCGTCGCTGCTTGGGTTTTAAGCTTCTGATGAAACTTATCAGGAGGATTTTCTAGAAAATAATGTATTGGGTACGTAGCATAATAGTGTAGTAAATTGGCACAAGTACTTTTCATTGTTAAACAATCATTGTTAACATCACCATCATTATTATGATGATAGTCATATTGATAACTATCATCATAATTATAATCATGATCACCAAGTGTAGATCTGTATTGAACTAAAATTGAAAACAAATGTTTGTTTACCCAATGACTTAAAAACATCAAATTTATATTGGGTATGACCTATTCTATGACTTATTTTCTTCTCTTCCTTATGGTCTCGTAAATAGGCGCTAGTAAAATGATGAATCAGTCTACAATCAGTCTAAAAGCGACACAAACCATTGTTCAAAATCAAATATTTTAAGACTAAAAGTTACAAGCATTTTGAAGAACATAATTTGCCCATGATTGGCTACAGAGCGAGTTCAATACTTAACGCTGACAACAAAATAACAACATGCAGAAATTTTGTCATGTATAAAAGAGAAGGTTGTGGTGAAATTCTATTATCAAATTATCATTCAATGTCTACATGTTTATATCTATGCGAGAAGTGATTTCAGTCGTTTTCTTGTGTGTATTTTGTTAATGATACAATACACTTGACATGCGAATATGCTCTCGATATGAATTCAAAGTTCGCACTTAGAATAAACCTACCATAACAATGGACACCATCCCCAGTTGTTCCACTTGGGCATGCGCACTCTGACGTCCGACACTTGCAGGTAGCGCCCTTGAAGCAATATTGAAGATTTGGGGAGCACTTGTCAATGGCCACTAAAATAAACAAAAATAACCACTAGTGTAAGCAGAGACAGAGTAAATCTTTGTGGATAGGAATGCTTAATTATGATATCAAAGTGCAGAGATGGCAAAGCAGTCGACATCAAAAACATTTGTTTGTTGTCTTATATCAGGTTGTGTTACAAATACAACAATAGCAAAACCATCCATTTAAGTCCCTAGGATTGGTGGAGACCTTCGACCTCATGCACAACATTCTGAATAATTTGAAAACAAAACCTTTTTGTTATGATTAGACCTTCCATTTACCGTCTACGGAGCACGTATACGAATTAAGGCTTTATAGAAACGTAACTTATAAAAATAATCTCCAGAGTGCAACACATTGAAAATGTAACATTTTTTGTGTCAGTGTTGACGGGGAAACTTTATACCCCACGTTGTATTTATGATGTAGCATTGTCAAATACGCTAAACCGTGCTACGGAGATAAGCAAAAATTTAATTTACGCAATCATTGATAAATACGCAATTTTAAATTGATTCAGAAAGCTTATTCACGGGTTAATATTATTCTTTAACACAAAAATTTCATTATTCCCTGTCTCCGTTGTACGGTTAGGTGTGTATGTGTGTTTTGGCAGTGCTAATAATTAAATGTATGTGTGTTTTCGCAGTGCTAATAATTCAATAAGACGTAATTCGTCCTTGACTTAGTTGAAAGTGAAGCACATCAGCAGACCCCACCAGATGACAGAATATTTTGTTACATTAGTTTTCAGAGGCTTTGAGTTTTGTCAGCATTAGATTGGGGCCATTGCCAGTACTCACGCCCAAATATGGTCCACCGCCGGCCCTGATAAATGTGATAATGATCTATGATACAAGCCAAAGCCGAGTAATAACATAGCTGAAATAAAAGCACAGCGAAGTAAGCTATGTACAGACAGACCAGGACTATTGAAAGCAAATTCGGCATTCGGGCCAAACCGTAGATAGTGGGTTGTACAACGCCCGCGCCAAAAGTCTGCTTTTTTTCTATCGGGTTTTACACCTTGTACTCCCTTTTAACAGAGGTTAAGGCGGTGCCCAAATATAAATGGCACTTTTGCTGAGGCACAGAGCACTTTAAGATCGGATGCCCTCCCTGTCGTCAGCAATGGCCCTTCGGGGAATCTAACCCGTACCGTCTAGCATAGAAGGCAAGTAAACTTTCCACTGGATTACGGCGGCTTATAAACGATATTACGGTTCTTATACACTCCGCAAATGCTCTAGATGTAAGTACCTACTAAAGGAACTGCGCTTCTTCTGATGACAAAATTGGGTTTTCAAGTCTTTCAGTATGGTTTGTGAATAGAAGCTGACAGTATTCGCAGCCCTTAAAAAGATTTTAAAAAATAAAAGCCACATCATCGTTAAGAACACTAATCCTACCTTTGCGATTAAGGCAAGTTGGAGTAAAGTCAGAAAAAAAGAAAAGTTTGAAAGGGCTTTTTCTGTTGCATCTTTGTTTCTTCTCAAGTCCATAACTGGGTTGAGAAGCGTCAAAAAGTCTCAAAACTATACTGTGTATAATAAAATGGCTCATTTGGAGAAATGCTCAATTTACAGACCAAAGGAAGACAGATCAGGACTGAAGATGATAAGTAATAATTGTTTAAAGGTTGAAAATCTCTAAAATTGAAAATTACACTAATAGAAAGGTTTTACGATAACTTACCGTTATGTCGAAACATTGAGAATTTTTCCAGAAGCATGATTAGATTTGTCATTTGCATTTGTATACTGGTAGTTGGCATTTTAGTCAGAGACATCACCTGTACTACGGATTTCTTCTTGAGTACTGAGACGGCATCGCCCATGATTTTCATCGTAGTGAACAACTGCATTGAAAGAGGAACTGAGGAAGCTCTTTCTACAAGATGGGCAACAGGTTTACCCTGTACGTAACCCATGGTCACCTTAAGGAGGGCAGCAAGGTGCGGCAATGGAAGAAACATCTTTCCATACTTTGGGCTGATGGATATTGCTCCTGCGCCGATTTTTTCAAGAGTTGTGCTCATTAAATTTTTCTCGGACAACATACGGAGCAGTCTAATATAATGTATTGGAACGTGGCGTAGAAGTGCGGAGCCCCCTTTGGGAAGACCGGAGGCAACTTCAACGTCTTCTGGACTTACAGCGGCAATATCTTTAGAAAGCGCAAGAGTATCCTTTGCTAACGTTGCCATCTTATTCAGCTTAAATATCATCATAACTTTTGACAATGTCAATCCTTTAAAAACTTGCCTAAATCCAGCTATCAGATACTGTTTGAATGTTTTGGGATCGATCCCCTGTCTGATGAGAGTTGCTATTGCTCTTGTTGTCATGACACGATAGTTCTGCAAATGGGTAGCGAATTTTACTTCCTTTGTGATATTGCTGAAAGACGTTGTCATGAACCGATATCTTTCTTTTGGTTGAATACGCAACAAGAGATCAAAGGTGTTTTCACTAATTTTCAAGGCTTTGGACAAGACCATTCGTATACTTCCATTTTGTGCTAAGGTGTGTGGCACGGCAGAGTCTGCAATTATAAGTTGCACGGGTACGTTTAGGGACGTTTGGGCCAACGTAAGCGCCAAGGCTGTCTTGGTCACAATGTCGCTCAAAGTCATTTTCAAGAAATTTGCTTCTAAGATTTGAAGGTTTACTTTCATATCCTCCAAAACTAGCATCTTGAAGACAATATTGCCACTTTGAGTATTTTGTCTGTGTAAAAACAAATCTAGTGACTGGTTGTGACACTTTGGAGAAAGCCATGAGATTGTATGACTAAGGAGATCTTCTTTGCTGACACTGCACTTCTGAATGATAGTAGACAACGACATATTCATGAAGTTCTCCACGTCCTTGACAAACGTCTTTTCAATATTTTGAATTTCTTTTCTGAGATTCATATTGGAGGAAGAATTTCCGGTTAGGTTGTAGTAAAAATTATCACCCTTCTTCTCGTTGTATTGGTCCACTGTCACTCCAGTAAGCATTTGAAAATTCTGGATCTTCCATTTCATGAGAAACTTTTCAGTTTTGTTTTGATAGAGTAGTTTTAATGCTTGTTTCAACTTGGGTAATACTGTTTGAAAGTATGAGACAGTGAGGTATTCGTGCGCAGAAATGGATAATGTAGCAAGGATATCGTTTAGGCTTGCTTCAGTCTCCATCATGATTAATGGTATTATGGCTTCGGAGAAGTATCCAGGAGAACGCAGTGAGACGATACTAGCAGAGCCTTGGAAAAACATGTTTGATGGTTTGTTAAACTGTGCAATTTTTGGATACATTTTCACGATATCAGCTATTGTTGTCCTGTTGAGGAGATCAATTACGTAGGAGGTAGCACCATTCCTAGGAGAGCATATAAAAATACGAAATTAGTGTAACTTAGTAAGAAGGCATGTTCGTATTTGACTTACTGTCTACTGAAAGTGGTGTCGCAAGTAGATAATTTTTTTATAGAAAAGGCCAATGTGATTGATTCAGAACCGTAAGTAAATATCAAGCAAGCAAAATACACTCATGTTATTGGAAAAGGAGTAAATTGTAAACAAAGTCTCTTTGTCGAAAAAGTACCGGCTTCTTTGTTTTGATAAATGCAGCTTCTAAAGCGGCAAAATAAAAAGATCGGGGGTTTGTTAATACCCTAAATGAATCCTCTTGATAGTTGTTAGCACACGATGGGTTTTCAAGATATTGCTGTCCCATTGCTGAGTCTGCTTTGGGATCTGTTGACTAGGCTTTAATTACGCGATTCGGTAACATTTTGGAAACTTTACTGCGTTTAATATATTTGCTCGCACAGCGACACATGAATTTACAAACAAATAAACTTTCATGTGTGACAGGTAGTACGTCTTTTTTGGCATCAGGCAGCAGCTTGTGGGTGAAATAAACAACACGCAGCTGTACTGTGGGGAAATTGTTGGTGACGGTCGTTTTTTATTCTTTTATTGAAACTCATCAAAACATGCCCAATCCACGGTAGTCGCAAATACACTAGACGCTTCATCGGGCCATACTTTGGATGCGAAGAAAACTTGGTAAGTTACATTATATTAAACGTATAACAAATTGAACAGTAAGAGACAAGAAAACTGAAATGAAAAACGTTGTATTTCCTGTCTTGACCCTTTTAATCTATTAAAGTCATTCGAGAGATATTCACTACCCTTTTGTATTTGTATTTTATTTGCGGGCCACGTCTGGAGAAGAGCGTTAAAACTTATAGACCTGACGAAGAAAATATCGAAACGTTGAAAAAAATGTGTATTTTTTGAGCTCTATTTATATATATGTATAGTATAAGTAACCTTATTTTAAATATGTATAAAGCGCTTAAAAGATTTACATGGAAAACATCTAAGGCTCAAAAG
>JAAAKM020000470.1:0-24548 GCA_010016025.2 Alatinidae sp. Z8VKAUB7J3
TGTTAGGCTGTAGGAATTTTAACAAGGCAATTTTAAATGAAAACAGGCATATTGTAAACAAGGTTTTATTGTTCATATATTTTTAATTTAAGGACCAGGTTTTCAACTGTTTAGAGCCTGATGAAGGAAACTAGTTTCCGAAAGCTCGCGAGAGCCAGAGTTTAGTGTTTTATTATTATATATATATATACATCCATTCGGATAATGATTCAAGTTAATTGAAGAATTTAGAATTTAATCTTGTTTCCATCTGACAATTAATGCGACATAGATCTGTATATATCGCTTTTAGAACATATTAATTATAGAAAGCTTTATAACGACCTGGTTAAGTTTTACACACAACTTCGGCCAGAGTGGAAAACGTCGGATATTGCCATATCAACCATGACCTCAACGATTATCCATCTTTCATGAGAATGTTTTCATCAGAAGGCACATTGGGTTCATAATTCACATTGTGGGGCTCTTAAGTTCCCAAGATTCTCTTCTTCTGGTTCTGTTCTTCTTTTTAGAAGTAACAATCCAATTTTTTGAGAGTTAAGTAAATTATTTTCCATTTGCTGAAATTATTTACCTTATTTTTTAACTCATTACTGGAGTGATCGGTGTGATTAGTAGTGGAGTGGCCAAGTGGGAAACATCCAAGTAGATTTTACGGAACACTGCACTACTGCATTAGATCACCAATTATAGCACGGGGAAAGCATACCCCCTGTCCAAATTCACTGAACTATGACTTCCACTTCAACTTGTTGAGTTGCCTTAGTTTCATTGGCTTAGACCATCGAGCCCAACGATTTACTAACTAAATCGGCTTTCTAATAACATGGGAATCTAGTTTTGTAGGCAATGATAACGGTAGTTGATGTTCATCCAAATCCAAAATTCCTGGAGCTGAACAAAACTAGACCAAACTCAGCCTTACTCCTTAATTTACCGATCGATGAGAAGGGTGGTGAGGGAAATTTTTCGTTGGTTTACATTGATATCCTTTCACTAAAACAGTCGTTTAATTGCTTAAATAGTCAATTCCCCCTCCTTTACTAGTTGGGTGTATAGGCTTATACCGTTACAGGTAGTTCTGACATTCATGTGTTTAACGGCTTCATCCTAGCGACGGCAAGGTTGCTGAGCCTATCCAATACCGTGGCGAATCTTGGGACGTTGCTTACAACAGAAACTTTTTCTGTCCCCGTTAATTCAGATGTTGCCATTGGCTATAGTTTCTGAGTCCGACTGTAACGAACTCTGGACTTCCCTTTTACTCTCATCAAATGGCAAATTTCGTCACAGCATTTCAATTACTGAGACAAGGACGGTGATTTGTGACTGTGGTCATCTGTGGTCTTCCGAGCACCAATACTAAACCTTTGTATGATAAAGTGGAGCATGAAAACGTCAATGGGCCAAACGAGGGAAGATAAGCAGACTTTAGCAGGTTTTGTCTACGCGAAGGCTAAGTTACTTGATGAGATATACCTCTTCTTTTACTTCAACTGCCTTGGCTTGTGTAAACACTTCATATCCTTGCATTAGAGTAGTCATTATTTCGTCCAGTCCTCGGTCAGCTGAAGGAGAAAGCAATGCGAAAGTAGAATAAAAACTGAGTGACGTCTGAAGAGTTACCATTACGTATAATGACACTTAAAGACCAAACGACGACGTACAGTAAACTCCACGGGCTAACTGCCAAGGGCAGCACGTGCTGTGATATTTTGAAAAGCGATTTTCCTATAGCTTGTTATTGAAAACATAATCAGATGAGGTCGATGTAGAATGTGGATAGCACAACCACTCAATTTCGTACACGCTTTAACAACTATAAATCACAGTTTCGTAGTTTTCTTAAACGTCAAGACGGGGAAAGAAAATGTGTACCCCGGAGTGGGCTGTTTGAACATCCGGTCACCAGGGTATATCCGACTGGGAATTTTTACTCATCGGCGACGCGGACACAGAAACTACACTGAGGCAAAAGGAATCATTTTGGCAACACAAATTGGACACTTTTAAACCAAAAGGCTTAAACGAAAGGGATGTACCAACGATATAAATTAACTTTAATTATGAGGATATGGTGTTAGCTTCCGACTATTGGGGACAGGGTGCAGATCCTCAAGACGGCTGTTTGGTAGAACTGGGGGAGTGCCCGATCGTCTCTAGTCATGCGGGGTAACCCTTGCGGCGTCGGTTGCCTACTTTATTGTAGGATTGTAACTTGATGGCGCTATCACCCTCCCCACAAGGACGAGGCTTTCATGACGGCGCTCTCACATTCTCCCAAATGGCCTGACGTCACTCAGTCTCTCCTAGGATTCTCAAGACGAGGCTAGCGCTTATCCCGAAAACAACGTTTGAAGTATCGTCCAAAGACCTTTTGAAAAAAAAATTAATAAGAATGCGAGGCTTCCCTTAATTTCATTACGATAAAGAACTCAATAGAAGTTTTAAATTCTTTTAAAACTCCTTTATTTTTAACAATTCACTTTTAAATTTTAACCGTAAACACTTTTAAATAATATTATTGTACATAGCTATTTTAGATTCAGATCAGAATTTTAACACTTTTATTTCAATTTACATGTCATATACCTTGAATAACTGAGCACACTTCCAGAGCTGATTTTGTCTTCATCACTAACAGCAACAAAGGATATTGATCGTCACGAAAACCTTGAATTGTCGTTGCTGCTATTGCACCAAAATGTTGTGAAACGGCTGTGACTAACCTGTAGAACGCAAAGAAGATAATGACATTAAAGAACAACTCTGTACCAACATTAGGTCGTCTCATAACACGTTGCATAACCTTTCAATTCCAATAATTCTCACTACATTTCTATGTTGCACATGGTTATTAAATTAAATTTTAGTCTTCTCGTTTTGATGAGCTTCTTCCTACCTAGCCTAAAAGAAGCTTTTTAGTCTACAAAGGAAGGTTAATATTTATCCTCTTTAAAGCCTGCGTAAAGTTTAGTGTTGTTGGTGTTTCTTAAATTTCGGATTCTTTAAGAAATCCAATTAAACCACATGTTAATATACCTGCTTACAGTTTGTTCTCAGTTTGTTTACACTGGTGTTGGTGCTGTACATAATTTCCCGCTATTGTCAGGCCTGAATTTCGCCTAGAAAGTGTGGAATTGATATTGGATGAAACTGTATAGTGACGGGGAACCTTTCGTTTTGTTTTCTGTATGACCGTCAAAACTCAAGCTCGGTAATCGCTAGCATGCCTGCCATAGTGCTTTTATGCCGTTGTGAAACTAGGGTGCTTCCTCGAGACCAAAGCATTTTCCACCCACATCCTTGGAGGCATACTTAATAGTAGGTGAGTAATTCAGCTGCTCAAAAGCAATAATCCAAAAGTGCTGCTTTATGCATTGTCATATACAATTAGAAGATACCACCGAAGTGCTGCTTTATGCATTGTCACTGAAAGTCATTAACAGCAATGGCTCGCAATTTGAGCTCCACTATCTACAAATAATACTTGAGCGGTCCATAACCTATTAAGTAACCAAACGAATATATGATGAATTCTGCTGGTTTACGGCACCATTTCCAACATGGAAACCACAAGCCATAATAGTGTCATTCTTAGTGGACACATTTCTAATCAAACCCTTCGAAATACATATCATGCGCACATACACTTTTTGTGTGATATCCAAATTCGCTAAGGGGTCTGCAAGTAATTTTACCGACACAGGAAGGGGTCCGCGAGAAGAGAAAGGTTGTGGATAACTGAGTAAGAGGATAAGGACTATCCTCAGCACGCCAGTGAAGTAACACAAACCATAATAAGTTTTCAAACAACAAAAAGATGTACCATAATTTTCATGAAATTTGCATGAATGGTTTTACTTCAATACATACGCCCATACACAACCTCAATTATCTACATGAAGGGATGGTCATCCTTGTAGCAAACAACGGGCTACACAAAGGGCTCGGGTTCTTAAAAAGATTCCAGGAAGTCAAATTTAACATACCCATATGAGGGTGTTTGAAATTGAAGCTCACAAAAGTATAACAACAGCAATGAGGCATGCACACTTATTTCTACAATATTTCAGGTAAAAGTATAACATATCCTGTTACTATAGCGTACATGTAACAACTGGTAACTGGTAGTGTCACTCAAATATCACATTGTACTAAAATAGATTAAAAATGGAGGTGGGGTAGAATGCCTTCACTACATTTTACCTTAATTATATCACTATCTCCAGGATAAAAAATAAAGATATCTTTGCACTGGCACTTACAAATACATAACTGCGTTAGGGAATCAACATTTTCCACTAAATTGGTTGTAAACGTTGATTATACAAAGCTTTCGCCTGCTGTTGTAACCCACTATTATTGCATTACGCTCTGTAAATGTTTTATTATTACCAGAAACATCGACGGTTGGCATCACTGGCTGTATAGTAAGAGTGTCTCAGACATCTTTTTTTTCAACATTTAAAACTCTTCAACATGTCAGTAATCTCCCACGCTACTCACAAACCTGCAGTGACTCCATGTAAGTTAGTAAAGCTACTACATGCTACTACATAATAATTGCTATGTGTCAGCTGAGTACATATATACCTTAGAAGGCGCTCTTCGTCCATAAATGAAGTTGAAACCCAGTGTATGGCGATAAGTAGATGTAAATTACATATTGCTCCCCGGGTTGGGGGTCATACGGTGAAACTGCTATAAATAGTTTTAAAATCTGAGGTATCAAGCAGAAATAATCGTTACAAACTGCTAGCATAATACCATCGCACTGATTGTTTCCCCCGCACCAGTTAACTTACTCTTACAGAAGTCCATAACTTTGAAAATAATATCGTCGTTTTTAAATGTTGTAACTCTGCTGTCCTTGACTACATACGAGAGATGCTTGTTAGGGTATCTGATTATACCTGACATCTACTAAGAAGTTCTGATAAACCTTCCACTCCCGTTACCGAGGGCAATATACAGCAAATTAAGCTTTGCTTACTGGGGGGCTGGAGTACAAAATCGCCTCACTACGCCTGCCAATCATTCAACACCATCCATTCTAAAATGCACGTAATGTAATACCTAAGTTCCCCCTTACTGCAAGTGTATTTTAGGAGGCATTTTTGTATATTCTTCTCCTTTTCTCTCTCTATCTCTTCTTATTATTCGGTGTTCGTTACCAGTTTATGTAAATAGATTATCACTTATTTCATTGCTGCTTTGCGTCAAGTTGTTGTTGGAGGAGTTTTTTGACGAGGAGATGTTACAATTAATTTATGTAATTCCTTGCATAACACTTGATAATACTGAGTTGACAATCATGCCGGAAAAGCTGGTGATAGAGAAAAGAAATAGTTACAATAAATTGCACGAAAAAGACATGCTGGATTAAACAAGGTAAACTGACCTTGTTTTGTTGGAAATATGTGTGACATCCCATCCCCATATGACGAAATTCTGGTTCATGTAAGGTACAACGGTTTCAGAGCACAGTACCTGGCTAAAAAGAAAACAAAGGGAATAATCACTCTAGTCAGTCTCTGTTCAGCGCAAACTTATTGTTATAGTGCTCAATTGTGGATAGCTCCAACGATAACACTATGACACCCCAAACTAAATTGACAGGACGTCGTATATATTGAATGCGAGGTGGTATGCTTTACGAAGCGAATTTTACCACAATATCTCTGACTTTTCCTAAATAGGTGGTGCTGTATAAGAGATTAATGAAATTGGGGATTGTGGCCTTTATATTTGAAACAGGAGTGTAGTAAACCGAAAGAGAATCTTCTTGTGATCTACTCGCCACCTTTGAGTTATGAATACAACAGCTTACAAAATCACGGTGCGTCAGTTTGTCCACTGAACGTGGCTGCTACAACGATCTTCATCAAGAACATACAATTAGACTATAAATCCACATACACGCAATACATATGTCTTTCCACTGTCTTCTTTACAAAACTCAAAAGTCAATAAAACACAACTTAAATCAATATGTCGCCTTAGCTACCGGTTAATATAACTTTGTATTCGCCAGTGCTACTTATTCTTTACGTTTCTCTAAAGAATTTTATCGTAATTGCACAACATATTTTATCGCTTTTTGCGAAAAATGAAAATACGTTTCATTAGTCTCTGATCTTATTCGAACAAGGAAAATAGTTTCTAAAATTCCAGAAAGAATATCTGAGCTAAAACATATAATGACAAAACAAGAAAGTGGCAAAACAGAAAGTCCAAAAATTCCAAAATGATATAACAAAACACCAATCGTCATGAAAGCAGTAAAACAATCGTCATGAAAGACAGTAAAAGTTTGGAAAATCAAGAAATGTCGTGGCCATACATCAGGTCGTTAAATAGCTACCAACCGAAGTATATTGTCGCGGGCCTATTAGCAGTCTCTCAAATTAAAAACCCCTCACGAGCAGTGGACCCGACATTGAAACTACCCGCAATAAACAGGAAAACTAACAAACTGGCTAACTAATAAATAAAGGGCAGCAGGAGCGTCCAAGGGCAACGCCCCTCAATTTAGGCTACCGGGCAGAGAAGAAACCCATGAGAAGCGGGCCTACTAGCCCCCTCCCTGTAAGATAGTGTTAGGTGACTTTTGAGATTTATGACAGCTTCGGTGAACCAGATTTAAGAACGCTTTCAGATTAAAGGAAACAAGCACGAACAAGGCCATTCAATTATAGTGCGATTGGAACTTATTCAATGAATCTATATAGGGTTCCGCATATAAAGGTCCTGTTATTTTTGAAACGAGAATGTTCATTAATCCTTAAAACTTACAAAGATCCTAGAACTTGAGAAAGTTCCCTCAGCAATGTTGACCTTGATGCTTAAAATAATGTTCTAGTAACCTATTTGTATAAATGTGGAAACATTGAACCTATCTGAGCCAAAATTTCCTCGCATGTTCATACCTGCAAAATATGTTTGTTAGTATACTTCCGTCGTGGTGAACGTAAATAAGTAACGGTCGTCTCTGAAAACAACAAAAGAAATCGTTAAGAGTTTCAAAAATATAATTCATAGTTTCTTTACTTTTAAGCGAAAGGAAAATTCGGGAAGGGAGGTATCGGTTCACAACCCTTAATTTCAGACGCGATCGAAATCTATTCATTTCCACCATCATTATTACCATCATTATTACCACCACCATCATCATCATCATCATCATCATCATCATAATCTTCATCATCATCATCATCAACACCAACGTCATCATCATCATCATCATCATCATCATCATCATCATCATTATCAACATTTAATGTCTATAACCTCTCAATTCAGCTGTGGTTAGGCAGTCGATAAAGGACTTCGATGCATCTTGGTCCATTGTTCCTTTTGGACTTGCACCTAGTCTTTTGCTACACAGTCCATTCAAGACTGTTTTGGATGACCTGGCTGTCTTCTTCCAGGCACGTCCAATTCACAAATTCATCATCAGATCTGTCACTCTCTAACCATCTTCCCTTCTCGCGAGTTTTGTAAGGAGTACAACGGATCAAAGTATTCGATTAAAGAAATCAACATAACACTATAAAAAAAATACTCACATCTTTCACAGTGGCCCCTGATGCCTCCATAATAGCATCAGTGAATGGTCCCATGTAGAACATCGGGTGGCAATCACCATATCTGAGAAAGAAGGGGGTCAAACACTTACAAGAATGTTATTCAAAACGGAAACTTACAATTTAAAATCTATCATTTGATCATAAACCTTCCATATTCTATATTCTAGACAGTCAAACTGTAACACGACACAAAAAAGCAAAATTTTGGAGAAATTTACCTCTCTTCAAATGTATGTAGAAATTTTACCATGACATCAGACGAATCCTCACTGTTCGGTGGAACTACAATGACAACACGTGATATGTCGTTAAAATCCGATAATAAAAAATTTGCGTCTCTAACATAGCCCGTAAGTTACTGATGAACATGGTAATAGAATCCAAAGGCATGGAGACATAAAACCCTTTTACATCCATTAAGACCATTGGCCCTACATAACAAGGCCATAGTTCCATTGGTAAACTTATTCACCATCACTTAATTAAAGGTAAGGCAAAACAATCACAATTCATTTCAATGATTTTTCGTTATATCTGTGTAACCTTCAGGGTGCGGTGTGCTCGCTATAATCATTCATTATACAACAAACTGTTATGACCTTGGAGATTTCTCCACATGTTCACAAGAACAAATCCTCCACATGTTCACAAGAACAAATCTAGAATAAAGAAGGCCTAGACATAAGACTCTATATATAGATTAGCGAAATGAAAGCATATGTCTCTGATGTTCACCTGCCCAAACATTATTAAGAGCGCCCGGTCGAACCTCGAAAATCCCCTAAGGGCGCTGTGTCCCTCCTACTGTCCCAAACTGCCACTGTCTCTACAACACGGACTACAAATTGCTAGGATAATAGTTACAGATGTTCCACTAAATGATTATCCCTGCCACTTCACACACTTTAGCATTGCTTGTTGGTATCTATCTTGGTATCTGCACCCCCTACATAAACAGCTCTTGACCATCCACATGTGATTAACAGTGGAATGATCAGTAACGAAATGCTTACCTAGACTTTGCTGCCTCTCTCTCGAGGACGTTGACCCGAAAACCATGTCATCGTCGTCATCGTCGCTAATGATGTGTTCCTCTGGCTCTGATTCATCACATTCGCCATCAATGCCTGCGTCGACGTCGATTACCTGCTCAGAGTAGATAAACGTAATAAACGGCTTGACAAAAAATCTGCCGCTACTTTGAGTGATGCTTGGTTGCGAGCACCGAGGAAGTTTTCAGAAGATAGGGAATCTCAACAATCGATGGCTATCGTCCACTAGTAAACGGAACCCTTGTCTATTGGCTAAACGGCAAATCAAGCTAGTTTCAAGCTACTCTGCCGAAATCAACAGTTTGCTACACCAGTACTTGAACTCCTTGCCAAGACCATGTAGTGTCGCGCAGATGTCTATGGTGTATCACCATACTCATCTACATCCATAAATAACACTGACATTTTAAGCTGGGCAACCACTTTATATAGTAGGTACTCACGTCAACAATGTGTAAACTTAGATGGGTAAGGACAGCTCCCTTTCCGTATCTACTTACGTAAGAAATTATCACATCTCCACAAAATTCTTGAGGACTCGTTCAAAACTAATGGTAAATAATGGTACGTAATGGGTACGTAATGGGTACGTAATGGGTAAATGCAGTTACTTGCGAGGCAAATGGACGGGGGAGCTACTATCAACTTTCCAAATGACTAATGCAACAATATCGCCTCACAATATGCAGCTTTACGGGTTTTATCGAGACACATTAGTTTGCAATTTTAAATTGGCTTCCTATCAAATGTATTCTCAGAATTTACTTCTGATAAGTTCTTAGGTACTCCTCATCTGTCGCTGTTCCTCATGACATTTGCGACCTATCTATAAAACTCTCAAGGTTGTCAACGCCTATCAAAGTGGAAATAACTTCGATTTTTCAATAGAAGGTATCGTACGGAATGTGCTGCTACATATACGCAGCATATGTGAAACCAGATCCCCGTATGTAACTAAACAACCATATTGTTCAATGCTGTCTGCAATGACCTCAGTGACTTCATACGGACATTTTACATATTAAGAAAACTACAATTGTGGATTAGCAATATTTTCTTTCTCGATTTACCTGTCTTTCTGAGAAGCTAGTTCTTGCATCCTTGGGACTTTTTGCCTCCAAATAGAGTTTGTGAATTGGAAAGGTCAGATTTGCTTCACCAAGTGTCGTCTATGGATTGAAAGAGGGGAACACAAACCAGTTGTCTTCACATTGTTTTATTTAAACACCTTAACAGCATCAAATCATCAAAAGAGGCAACAGAACAAAAATCTTGGGGTCTCTATCTGAGCAAGTTTTCAATCAAATACCCCTGATGAGAAGTTGTCCCTGAAAACATCAGACGGATTTAATCAAAACAGTTGAAGTATCGATAAAATCGGACTCTTCTTATTGCAACAGCTTCTTATTGCAACGGTTAGCAGTCTCTTAATCAAAAACCCAAGATGAGCAGTGGATTTGACACGGTTAGCGCTACTATCACCCTTATACAAATTCGAAAATATCTCTCCGCGCATGGAAGTTAGACCGATTTTGCGACGACTATAGATGAAAGAAAGGGCCCCATAGTACGAAAACGGATACTTCTTAAATACGAGGATTTTGGAAATTGGAATAATAATAACGCTCACTAACGCTCTCATATATAAAATCACATTCACAAAATAAAAAAAAGGGTCATACGGGGCAGTAAATTTCTCCTCCGTAGTAATGTGTATGAAAACCTTCGTCAACTACACGCATCAGCATAAGGAAAATCCAAAATGTATATCAAATTCCAATTTATGGATACGTGTTTTATCAAAATGCAAGCTCTTTAGAGCAAGAAATCGATCTGAACCAAGACAGTTGTCCAGAGGCTAAAGGCAATAGAACTAGGCAGAGAGTATTTCATAAGAGTATAATAACTCATTCTAACCTTAAAGTAGTACACATCCAGAATGAGGGCTCGTCACTCCTTCCATTCTTTGGGTAACAGATACAACAGAAAGATATTGATACAATTTAAGCAGTAACAACACACATACCGAATCGGAAGCACTGCGTGGCCAACCAGTCCAAGTCTGGTTCCGAACTGCTATACCAGTTAGTGAATACATGTCTGCTTTAACCTGCGTAAAATATAAAATACTATAGTATTTGTACAGGCACTTGTCTCACTTTGAATTGCTGTAATAGGTACCGTCAAATCAACACTATCCTTCTTTCAAATCAACACTATCCTTCTTTCTTCTCAAAATAACTAAATCCTAATGCAGCACTTAGTCTTGTCATGTCGTACACTAAAATGCTAACGACATTAAACAGCTTTGGTAACGATCCTTGTAGCCTTATTCTGCTCTAGCGAAGGGGGAGAACCACACTATACCAAACATTGTCAGCTATTTATTACCTTTGAGGTCGTTGTTAGTTGCTCTACTAGTTAAACTTAAATAAACTTATAGCCAAATAGTACTGTAATTACTTTGTTTATAATGTGAATTACGCAAATAAACGAATTTCAACATTCTTCAAATGTTGCTTAATTTGAAGAAAAAATAAAATATTTTTACCCTACCTACCTACCTACCTACCTACCTAACAACCTACCTACCTACCTGCCTACTTACCTACCTACCTACCTACCTACCTACCTACCTACCTACCTACCTACCTACCTACCTACCTACCTACATACCTACCTACCTACCTCCTTACCTACCTACCTTGAACTGTAGCATTTAAAACTTATTTTCCTAGCTGGGGGTGGGGCCAATGTCATTATTTTTAATAAACTGTCACTTCATGTTAGAGTACTGGTTAGAATTTGTGTGACCTCCGCTACATGTCCTCAGCTGTACACTTTCTGTTCTCTTGGGACATCCAAAGGGAATAATATAAGAATGTTGAAAGGGGGAAAACATGTTAATCATTTCAGGGCATGTTCTTTTAAGAGATTAAGGCAGTATTATTCAAACACAGCGATTGGACCATCACCAATTGATAGAGATACCAGCGAATTTCAATTATGAAACACTATTTTCGCACACTAACAGAGTCTTCAACGGAGGTATACGATGGGGTATATGATAACATTTACTACATATTGTAAAATAAACAACTAGTGTACCCCCACCAAGAGCACGTGGTACTGCCTAAATCAAAGTTCAAAGGAGTTCAGAAGACAATAACATCATATGGTACTCAAATACACTGGAAATAAAGACAACTCGCCAATTGCATTCCGCAGAAAAGATTTACCGTACATCGTATACCGCTTAGGGTGATTCACTCCCAGGTTGAACAAAAACTGACTTAAGACCTTAATCTTGCGCTGAAGAACGCTATTATATAATTATCCCGTCTATAATCATCCCGTATATCGTTAAGTAAATGTTTCTCTGTAATCCTATGGATTTCCATAATATAACACTGCCGTTTGACCTGCAACCGCGGATTTGTACTTTCAGCATAGATGATTTGTTGCGATCAGTGTTCGGCAGAAACATTTATAATCAATAGTACCTAATATTTAGATGGGATATGTAGCCTCCGCCTACCGTTACCTATTCCAAAATAGCTAAATCCTTAATGACGAGGTGTACCCAACTTAAGTTCCTTGGAAGTGTTGATGTCTATTGTTATACATATACGTATGGCACATTTTGAAGTGTGGTGTTTTCCATTTTTCGTAAAAGCAAAAATCTATATAGTAATCACTTACTATGACTTGTACAAAAAGATTATGATCATGAAGCGTTGACACTTACTTGTCTTATTGTTTGCATTGTTGAATATGGCAATGTAAAATCTTTGCCATCGTGTCTAACAGATAGAGTAACTTGTGGCTGACTTGGGTCACCATTTCGTTCCAATAACTGCTCATTTTCCGTTAATAATCTAATAAGAAAACACACGGTAATAGATGCCAGATCAGTTATACATTGGAATTACAATAGCATCAATTGACAATTTGTTGTTGGAACTTAAAACGCCAACATTCTGATCATTAAAAGAAAACATAATAGCTAACAATAAAGTTATAATAGCGTTTTTGCCTTACAGCAGGATTTACGGCACATGCAGCTAACAAACAAGTCCCACTGTAAATCTATCATAGATATGGGTGACACATTTTTGGCTTTAAAGTCAACCGCCGCTACCTCAACATCGCACGGGACCAACGATCTGACCAATGATCTGACCACAGGGAAAAACATCACTACCTCTGTACGAAACTAAAGCACAAATGATTCCTGTATCAGCCCTGTCTGAGCTGGGAGAGGCGTGGGAGTAGATGGAAAGGGAAGGGATGGGGAGGGCTGGTAGGGGGTACATTTTGTAATTTTCTTACTACAGGACGGGAACATGGTTATTCATCGACCCCTTTTTGACCCCCTGGATATTCATCGACCCCCATTCAACCCCTTGGGTATTCATCGACCCCCTGGATGGTCCCATCGACCACTTTGGGAACCCCTGGCTTAGGGCGGTTCATTCCCTGGTTGAACAAAACCTGACTTAAGAGTTTTAGCGCTGAAGAACGCTATTACGTAATCATACCTTGAGCTGCTAGCTGATGCACTGTCAGTAACTAAATTACATGGTCTCTGATGAAGCGGAGTAACGTTGGTTCTATCAGATTCCAGCACTAGATGAACTTCATCACCTAGATTCAATGTGGATAGTTTCGTCTAAAAAATACAAGGATAATTTAGGTTAAGTGAAAGGTTAAAAAAGAGACCAAATGTCCCCTGGTTAACCAAATACTGAGTTTCGATAATATGGTATATCTCTTCCTAAATGTCCCTCTTAATGAAGCGCAATTTAAATAAATATCCTCCCCTGCCTGAAGTTAAAAAAGCCAATGGAGGCTACTACAACGTTTTTCCTTTGAATTGCCTGTTTTTGAAACAATACTGCTGTAATTGCGTTCCTAGTGGATATAATCATTGCTTTATTTTTAACTCTTATCTTTCCTTGGCACCCTGTTAATTTACATGCACTAACTTGGGTATTTATAAAGTCTGACTTTGGAGAAACCATCACTGGTACGAAAGGAGACCACTCTTTATTTACATGATTATTTATCAAAACAGGCGTGATAAATGTTTTATGGGTGAGGCATTCAATTGTCAGGCCTGTTCTTCGAGTTACGACTCTCTTTCCTAAAATACAGGCCCCTTCAAACATCGCAGAACTTTTAAGCATCCTCCCTCCTTTTCAACAATCCCTCGTTCAATATAAATAGTTAAGGAAATCACAAGGAGCAATACCCCACTCGATCATTTGTGGGGCTCAAATACTTATAATACCCTATACCATTTAATGGTATAACTACATTGTGGCTTTGGTATGTAGCTAACAGCTGCTTTTAATATACTGAAATACAAGGCCAAGTGTACGCTTCTCTCCTTCGCTTCGTCTAATGGCATTCGCTCGCAGCAAAAGCGCTCTTTTAGTATTTTCCAAACATTATCGAAGTACGTCAGGCCCAACAAACAAACAGAGAACCACTCATTGAACAACTCTCAAACGCGACTGCTCACTTATTATGACATACGACGTCAATTGTACTGAGTGAATTATCCGTTAACGTTGTCGATTTCAGTGTTAACTAATGTGTTATGAATCAACTACACATGCGCACTAGCAGGAACAAGCCGTCCGTGAATGCAACGCATACATTGCATGCGTTTAAATTCTCATAAAAAATTGCATTCAGCCCACAGCTAACCCCCAAATCTTCATTACATTCCTTCTAGAATAATAAAATAAATAGCAAAAAAGTCCACCACCGCAACTTGGGGACGTGTCGCCTGGCCTCGCATCTGTCAAAACAAATTCTTACAAGATATGTTTTAGTTTATGGTTTAAATGTCTTTAAATAAATTTTAATGTACCCTTGCCATCCAATATACCCTAATGAAAGACAACCCGCGGAAGTTGGTCACGAACGAGCAACACTTCAAAACTGGAAACAGAGCTCAAACGAAGAACGCACGCAAAAAATAGCCTTCACTGCTTATTCATCTTAACAACCGTCTAACGACAATCATTGATTGGATTTTGTAAAATCAAATCCTTTCGTTATCATTGCTGAAATATAAGGCTTTTAACACACTTTCTCTCTTGCATGCAAAGCACAGTGACCGTGGCGAAATGGATAACCGAGCTCAACATTGAATATATAGGTCATGTACGTACTGGAAGAGACTTTCCATCGCATATTACAATAATAGGGAACGCACACTTTTAGTACAATCCAGTAGTAATAAATAATGTAGGAAAGTTAATGCCGTTTGCTAGGTAGCGGGTTTTTCGTGAACAAGGGTCAGCGGTCAACATGGCGTTTTGGTGAAAGTCTGTGCAGGTTTTAATTTTACTTCAAATTTAAACTATTTCGTCAAAGCAGAATGAATGTTGACGTTCATTTACCTGTGTTAAGTACCTAATAAACTCGAGTAGCTCTCGACAGTTTTAAGGCGAGAAATGGGGCATAGGGGACTTTTGCTAGGGGCAAATATAACAGTGTGTTGTCATGTTTATGATCTTCTATTACGAGGACGTCACACTCTAGGAGCCGCGGATAAGAGTGGCTAAAGGGGATGCAGCCTTGCCATTAATTTTCTAAAGGTTATTTTACAATGTGAGTTATGAATAATCATTAGCCTTGAGTATAATGTGAAGCAATGAAAGAAAACAAAACATTTTCTTACGCCAACAGAAGCTCACCGCAGATAACACGTTGTCAGTGGAAAGAAGGCTGTGTCACGTTGGCTGAAGCCTCAACTCTATTTCATTCCCTGCAGCCCAGCATATCTTTTGCAAGCACAACCCCTGTTGCATGTGTAGCTGCCTTAACCACCGCACGTTCCTCTACACTAGGTCTTGCATGTAACGCAAGTACACACAAGCACGCATCTATACATACACACTCTCAATGTCTTATATTCCAAGGGTAACGCAGCTGACGTTCATCAATTGTTTATCATTGAAATCCACTAACATTTAATCTGATACTCTAGTACGTACACTTACTTCACGAGCCCTACTTGCACCTACTCTTTACTTCATGTTGATGTCAGTAACAAAAAGAAACAGACTTGCTCAAAGAAACATAATAATTTACTATATAAAAGATGCATAACAAGAGATTCATTTGTGTTACCTGGTCATTAACTTCCTGTGGCCAGCCAACCAACTGCTGCCGGTTTTGTGGTACTCCGGAGTGCATTTCAACTAATCTTTTCACTGCAGCTACGAAAGCAAGCGAGAACGGAAAGTTTACGGCTGGTCGGCTGTGTCTAAATATTTCTATGCCCATGGAATGTTCTTTCATAGTTGAAGCATAACAACATACTTCAGTCTAGAGACGTTTAAGCCAAATTCTCTCCTTAGCGGAGGGAATACTCAATAGGTGGATTGTATTAAATGAGGAATTGCAAAATATGGACAAGACTATATAGGGTGAAGTTAATTAAAGACTAAACTGTCATTTAATCAATAGTTAAAACCATACCTCTAAAAATGAATAATTTTTTACCAATAACGGACCCTACCATCTATTGCAATGAAATTGAAAGAAACTGAACTTCGAAGATCCAGTTTCAACGAAGTAAACAAAAACAAAGATCTTTTGGAAGTGAGAATTATCTGTGCCAATGTCAAATTAAGATTTAACATTAAGACATAAGAAGAGGAAAGTGATAGAGAAAGAGACTTTCTCAATTGCGACTCCAGTTCATATATACAGCAGTAGGTGCAAGACACAACTAAACAGGGATTTGAGAACATGTGACGTGCTGACGTACTTAAGGTGTATTTTCAACGGCATTAGTACCTCGTTAAGATAAGGTGTTCCATAAAGATTGAAGTTATACACTTATCATTAAAATGTACAATTTTAACTTATCATTGCAATTTCATATTATACTTCATTCGCTTCTTCACAGCCACTGGATAAATAGCAAAGTTTTGAAGACGTCTGTCCTCCAGGGGTTGGACGTATCACCTTTTATATTAAACAACGTAAAAGGCAGCAGAAATTGTGCAAGAAATGCAAGAATATTTGCATAGTCAGACTCTCTTGAGTACAGACTGAACTCAAGCTTCCTTTATCGTCCTTCAATGAAAACATTTGTGACTGCGTTGTTGCGGTCCACTGGTTTATCTTATGGTACGTTAGTAGCTTAAATTTAGGCCGGAAACAAAATCAAAGATTAGAGACTGATAAAAAAATTGTCCTTTGGAAATAGGGCTTATTCAAGGATTGCTCAATATTGCCTTCTCAAAACAGTAGTATGGTCTTGCCCAGTGAAATTAAACTTCAGAACTAAACTTGTCTATTCCAAACTGCCCTACATAAATGAAAACACAAAAATAACTTACATGTGTTTCAGTTCATCTTCATGAAATTATAGCATTTCCTCGAAGGAGCAATCAGCGAACCTGTTCAAAGCTGGCCTACGTGGGGTGGCGCTCGCCTGGGCGGAGTACTCATCTAAATATTATTAGGATTGGTGCTCACTCAACGGCCGTATTCAGGTACAGTAACAACTAACGTTCTCAATTTCAGGCTACCTGAAAGCTTTACTCCCTTAGCTACTAATATAATTGTACAAGAAATTACTTCCCTTCGCAATTAAAGAACTTAAGTGTGCATAATAATCATTGGTATCGTTGGCTTGATGGAGGGCGAGTTGCAAAATACAAATTGTCGGGTAATGAATGCTATGCTTGTAGTTATGAACGTGATGTCATATGCAAGAGCGTAACGTCATGAGCGCGTGATCATGCACAAGTCAAAATCTGGTTATTGCTTACCTACTCGCTCCCCATCAGTAACTGATATGTGTATAGTGCGACCTGGTGATGCAATGATAAATTTCAGCTCCCTACTTAAACCTCCTGGTGCTCTACTTCCTCGAGGCATATCTTCTGAATCCAAATCAACTATCGGGGGGTCAAGATTCACTAACGGAGGTGTATTCCTGTCTGTATTGATAATAGAGGACAGCGACACCCTGTGACCAAAACATACAAGAATAGCTTTATCATTGTTAGGAGTACTTCAGAAGCAGCCAGAGCATTGAGGAGTAAGCTCCATTTATGTGACCACATATATGGCACATTGTTGGTTCTGCAAGGCACTTTCAATAGTTGATTAATGGAAATTCAAGTTACGTCATATTTCAATTCAGAGTTCTATGCTTCTACGCATAGGCAAGTCCAAAACTGGACGTGGTTCCTAACTGCTGTTGTAATGGTATAATTAGGACTAATTTATAATCAGAATTTCCTTGAAGCACAATTGCAACTTGCAAAAGAGTGCAGTGCTTACTAGAGTTAAAATTTTAGCCTGTGGGCATTTTGCATAGGGCCCCTATTGCACCGACAACTTTGAAAGATTTTGATAAGCCTTTAATAATTAAATAACTTGGCCTAACCATGAATCAGGTCAAAGGCTTTAATGAAGTCCACAAATGTCAAGAGTTCTAAATACATTATGTATGACATCTAATAACGCGTTGTTAAAAGCAACAGTTTTCTAGGTCTATATTGTGAGGAATAGTGTCTAAACCTTATTTTTCTCCTTTTTCTAAAAAACGTTAGTAAATTTCAGAAATGTTTCCTTGGTAATATTGTTTCTGTCCAATAATTAAAATAGATACAATAACTAATGCAACTCAATGTTAACAATTGCAGCGCAACGAATGTCATCTACCTACAAGTTTGACATAAAAAGTGTTAATAGACAAAACTATCAATAAGTTACAATATCAATCAAAACAAAATAGTCGTTCAATTTGGAATAAATATGATTAGTCAAAGAAAGATCATTGCTCATTACTCATTAAACTAAATTAAACTTTGACTGTTTTAAAACAGATACATTTTGAAAAAATTGTCAATGGATGCATATATATGCACTTTTATTCTACCAAGAAATAGTTGCCCTTCATTAGGTTCTACAGCGCTTCTTCAAATTTTAAGAAATAATTTTATGACAATAGACAACGAGTTAAGCGTTCACGTGTCAAAGAATCTATTAAACATTTACCCTCCGAAATCTTTACTAATAATATTCTTGAGTTATTTATAAGACCTGATATTTCCATTGATCAATTGGGTGGAATGTGATCACTATTCCGGCCATTCCGTAAAATTAACTGCACGTCGACCATGACAAGTAAATACATGAATTGAATCTTAAAAAATTCTTTAATAGTAAATTAAAAGTAACTATGCAACTGATATGCTAGTCTGCAGAGATATGCCTCAGTATGGTGTTATTTGGACTAGGACGCTTTTTGGATTCATCAAGAAGAGTGGATCCCAATCCTCTGAATTGCAGGACACAGTAAATTTTACATAGAAAGACTATTAACTACATATGTCAACTGCCCACTACTTACCTTTCAGGTTCCGGAAACTGATTTGTAGGATCATGTACAACAGCATTAATTGAGGCCTAAGGTATAAAATAGGATTAACATGATCGATTGTATCAATTTATAAATTACATTACCCAGATAAGTGAAGGTGTCATGTGGAAAGTATGCAACACAATATTGGGGTCAAGGCTTCTCAGCTATATCAATAGAGTGGTCTGCAAATCCTTCAAAATGGTTTTGATTACCATAAACCAACTTATTGAATATGAGACATTCAATACAGGGATACGACGTAGTTTTAAAATGTGCCTGCCCAATAGGTAAAACTTGCCCACCTTTGCCCCCTACCACAAAAAGATTTACTGGTATTAACGGATGGGTCACTTGTGTACTTCAGTTCACTTACATAAAGGTTTTCCCAACTAACTGTACCATCTGTCCCTCGAGTGCTCATTTAAGGCCCCTAGGGACCATAAAAATTCAAAATTTCCCCAGCCAACAAAACCGAGGTGAGTCAGGTGAGTTGATTTGGAAGGAAAGAGGGGAGGGAAAAACTTTAATTTTGAATTCCCAGTCTCTCCATCAAAGACCCCTCATAAACAGTGTGCAAAGACATAGAAACTACCCTAAATAAACAGCCAAATCCCCAAACAGGCTAACTAAAAAAAATAAAGGGCAGCTGGGGCATCCAAGGACACTAGTCAATTTAGGCTCAATTTTGAATCTCCAAATCAAAATTTGACAGGCTGCATGGTTGGTTTGTCTATTTCCATAATGCATCCTTTAGTCCGTTTGTGGATAGTTGTAGATAGTAGGAATTCTTCCTTTTATTACTTCAGTTTCTTGTTGACTTGTAAACAATAGAATACTCTTCAGCAGTCTCTACAAGTGTCCCTACTTTCTCATTATTTGTTCTTACTGAGTTATGCATTCTCTTTCAAGGGTTTCAACACAAATTGCGATCTCATCCTCTCATCTTACTTCTTTAATTTTCAACTTTCAAACTTACATATCACTGTACATCATTTTAAAGACCTTACCAGCATATTTTTAAGATAAATGGTTATCCATTTGACTTCCCCCTTGAAAGTATCTTTCAGACTAATTTCTGAGTTCACATATCAGAAGTTGACTACTGTTTCAATTCTTTGCTTTCCAATTCTTACAGCACTATCTTCATCAAGTGTCACGACATTTTTTCACTTTGTCAGTCATAATTTTTAACACTATATTACTTTTACACTGATAGAGGGAAGGTCAAAATATCAGAGGGGTTGGGGAAGACCAGAAGGAATGGACAACTGATTTTGAAAACTGGACCAGTATGAAGTATTCAATCTGCGCACGAAAAGATTCTAACAAAAGACACTGGCAATGAGTAACCACAAACCTACTGACGTAGATACAACTGACCGGTACAGGTAGATTGATATTGCACTCTCTGCTTTTCAGGTTAAGTCATTAGCACATATAATTCAAAAGCACTGAAATGGTTTTAAAAGGGGGGATGCAGCCAGAAATAGTATACTGCAATATAAAAGCAAATAATAGAGTAAATAATGCATGGAATACATTGAAAGCTTGTTATGCAAGTAATGATATCGGGTCCATATCAACCAGCAAATCAACAAAAACCTACTATATTTGAATAAAATTCTATTGCATGAATCACCTATGCCAAAATGGAAGACACTTTTTTGTGAATACACAGAATATCTTGAGTGGTTATAAATGCAATGCTTACAGGGCTAACGTTTATTTTATTGTCAAATCAACACATTCCCCATTCCAAATCATAATCAGGTATTGTCCCTTGTCCCCTCCTTAATGGTATTTTTGCCAGCATGACATCAGTGGAAGATCAGCTCTTTGCGATCTCATACTATAGTATTAGTTATAAATATTGCATTTGTTTCTAGTCTAACTTTTCATTTTTACTATATATTACTGTTTACTATATATCATCAGGGTGTATATCTCTCCCTATGGAGGAACCCCTCTCTACATTGCAACCATAGCTTCCTGATCAGATATTACTATATATAGTATTAAACAGATGAAAATAAAATCCATACTCCATGAGCATATACCCTTGTAGTATAATAAACTGCCATCTGACAGAAGTAGCAGACATACCACAGGGCTATCTAACAGGCTAATTCGATTAAATCAATTTGGTATGGGCTTTTTTGGCCTTTCAAAGAAAAGGGGTTTTTCAATTGATAATTGTTACGAAAAAGTAATTTGAGAAAAAGTATTGTTTTTTATGATATGACATGATATTGCTAAAAGTGGTGACATCATATTGTGAAAAGTATGATGTTTATAATTAACTAATAAATGTTACCAGAAAGTTTATAAGAGACTCTAAATGACATATATCATTACAAGTTGTATACTGCTTGTTAAAGCAAAATACTCAACTGAAATTCCCAAATATTTCAAATTCTATTTACCTATTGTTCAAATTAAGGGCCCCAATCGATTTTTTGATCATTTTTGAAAACTATAATAAATTTTAGAAAAAGACACCAAATATGAATCAAAACTGATCAGTAGTGTTATGAGACTTCCAAATTACAGGATGCATATAAGCTTTATGCATGACATTGTTCCACACAAACTGTACAGTAAACAGAGTGTACTTATTGCTATGTCACATCTTAATGTTATCTCTTTTATGTGTACTTTCCTAGGCAAGGTTGTTGACACTAAAGAGAAGCCGCCCCAATAAAAAGTCCAAGCAAACCCTTTAGTGTTACATGGTATTGGTAAATCAAAAGTTTCTCAGCAATATAGAGTTTGTTATACATTTAAAGAAAACAGCTAATGATTTAATTTTCCAAGACATGTTTTGGATATCTTTCATCCATTTTCAGTTGAAATAATTTTGCATGAACATTCTACACAATTTATCTTGGTTTTGAACTACTGTCACATGTTACTCTACTTACAGAAGGAATAATGACACTAATGATAGTGCTAATTACACTGCTAATCATAACTTAAAATAGAAACAAAGTATTAAAAGTATTAAAGATTCTTACAATTATTAAACAAAACACTGTAAACAAACAATACATGACACATGGGCATAAGTATTGGTATTGGTAAAATAATATTAGTATTTGTACACCAAAATTCAAAATAATTCCACAAAATGAAACTGAAACAACACAGACAGAAAAGTGCTCTTTCATTGACAAAGTTTTCACATTTCTTTATCGAGCTTTCATTCAGTGACAGTGGGAGAAAATGATCTACTCATGAAACATGTAGCCAAATCTGTATATACATTTACATACCGGGCTATAGTAAACAAACAATACAATACATACCCTTTCTTAGCTTCATAAAGACATAGGATTCAAATAATTTTTGGGCACTATATACTCTGCCAGGCTTGGCCCAGTTGTTGAAAAGCCACAACACAGCAAACAGTATCAATACATCATATCTGACCACATCAAAGTATTTAAGTAATCCTTTAGAAGAAAAGGGAGTTGATGAGTTTCAAAAAGAACCCTTTTCCTCAATGCTGATTTTTGTTTTCGCTAACCTTCAATCCTCAACAATGTATAGCAGGTCTTTGATTTGGTACAACAAATGCCCCTGCTCAAGGTGATGTTTTGTCAAATTTTCCTGCTGCCCACATAGCATCCATAATGTAGCTGTGAATCAAAGGCTGTTCATGAACTGATAGCTTTACCTTTAATTTTCATGGGTTACATTTAAAATATAATTCCCCGATGAGTATTTTATCAAAAATTGAACATTTCAACTGTTGGGAATAAATATTGCTCTTGCAAGTAAGCATTTCCTTCATACCATTTACTTCGTAAACACTTGTTATCAATACTTTGTTTAAATATTACTGTTTTCTTTGCTGAATGAAAGCCTTTCTGATGTTTGAGACCCTTCATCAAACTCTGTCAATAAACCTGAGTGAAACTACACCACTTATGTATTTCTCCTGAATTAGTGGGAAGGCAGACGAAAGGTATACCAATTAGTCATGTGATTGCACTCTAAAAAGCTTTGACCTCGTGAGAAGCATCCATAGCAATTACCATAGGGCCTATGATTCCCTGACTTCATTTGTGATATCTTAATAATGGTAGCAAAGTGACGCTTGAGAAAATTTTCTAGTAATAAACACTATGTTCTTGAAATACATCCAGTGCTCACCAGTAAAAATGAGCAGCACACAATTCTTCACAGGCAGACAACCCAATATACAAACCCAGCCTCAATTAAAAATTTGTAGGACACGTCTCAAGATGTGCAAGACTATTTTATACACAACAAACAAATAGACATTTCACAAGACCAAATCTGTGTCTAATGTCCAGCAATCCTGGAACATAGATATCTTAACAATCTCATAGTCATCATATCAAAACTACTTTCCATAAAGACAAATGGCGTTCTAAACAAACTATTCTTGGATACTTATTATTAGTGTGGGTGACTGTACTATACAAGGTACAATAATGGCCATTACAGAAATTGGATAGGTCCTAAACTCCAGTGCATGTATTTCAGCAGTACGGGTGTGGACTTTTTCTCCTGTTAATAATTAGAGGATGAGACAAAAAAAACATAAGTTTTTTAGCTTCCATTTACTGTGGAATCATGATCAATCACTTAATACATTCAAGATAACCAGTCATTTTCAATAGCCAGGGACACTACAATGAAACATACCCTTTTGTTTGCAAGTAACACTCGCTTTAATGAAAGTAAAGCAAACATTAGCTCTCCTAAGTCTGCTGGGTTGTTACAATATTTCTTCAGCTTGAAACATATCACATCTGAATAGCTTCTCCAGTCCTTCATGAGAACAATTAATATGTCGAATTGTTCCATGAAAGTGAGGTCAAAAGAAGCAATCAATGTGATGAGCAAATAAATCTCTGAACTCCATAATTCAAAATAATGAAGAGAAATCTTGTTAAGTTGTCAATGTTCTTCTACAATTTCTGGTTGTTCATCTATATCCTGAATATGACTTAGCAATGCATTCCTATGGACATTTGGCTCTGTACAAATACCAAGAATGCAAATCAATATCATCTAAGTACAGAAACCCATACATATGTGTCCCCTCCCTGGAAAACACAATTATACATGAAAGTAGACTAACCTTATTGTAGGAAATTAATGAAGCCCTAAGTTAACAACACTTAAATTAATGCAAATCAAATTAACACTGTTTTCCAAAGACACATTGAAATAAGAATTAAATCAACGAGGTTCAGTTAAACTAGGATACATATTGCATTTAATGAACTCAGAAATAAAACGAATCTAAAGGCACTGAGTGGAGGCGAAAACATGGCAAGATTGTCATGGAGGCACTTTGTCGAACCGTTTTCTTTTCTTTTCTCCACCTCTACACCTAGTGAAACTAGGATATTGATATAGAGGTGAAGAAAAGACAAGAAAACGGTTCCACAAAGTGGACTCTTCGAACATTTCTCAGAACCTAACCATAGGGGAATGTTAGACTGGGAATTTAAACTT
>JAAAKM020000471.1:0-24548 GCA_010016025.2 Alatinidae sp. Z8VKAUB7J3
ATTGTTTCTTTTATGCGTAATTACATGCTGCCAGATACCTCCTCATACTTACCGTGTAAATGACCACTAATTGTCTCCCAAACACAGCCATCCGACCGTCAATGTAAAGTGTGCCCCATGACCCCCCCCCACACACACACCCACACTACCAGAAATTTCTGCCCCCACTTCATAAATTTGAGCACCGGTCATATTTTGGGCTGCATCCGCCCCTGCTACGAGTCATGAAATGATAAACTTTGCCATCGATGCAATGGTCAGAATACCTTTAAATTCTGCATAACCTTTATGGCTCATGGTTCAGGACATGGCTTACCTTTCAATGAAGCAGCAGAACCGTTCTTTTAACTCCATACCAGTCTTAGTTCGCTTCCATCGATGAAGGCATGTTGCTTTAAACTTGAATTTTGTTAACTTAGTTTCATTTTTCTTAGTTTCATGCGCATGAGAATTAGTTTAAATGCCTCTAATGATTTCGTAACCAGGCTACGTTATTTTTAAAACGATTTAAGTATACCGAACAAATTAAAGCAATCAATTGTGCTGTGCATTTCCAATGGCCTGAAAAACGAAATAAGAAAGAGATTACTGCATGTATGAAAGAAGGCAGTGCCATGGTAACATTTCAAATTCGTTAAATTGTGTTAGAGAATTTAAGAGACGTAACTTCTGGATAGTTTGGTTCTAGTCTTCTGCTTATGTTTATATTGTAAATAAAACTAGACGAAGAGAGAAGGTCGTGATTTTCATATCAATTAGACATCTAATAAAAATATCCATTATCCTTTGGCTAAGAAGTTAAATTTTGATAAGACCATAATTAGCGAATCAAAACCAACCAATCACAAATACTAGAACCGAGTTTGATGTGGGAAGCTTGATTAGACGTTACACTCAGTAATGTATTCTTACGGTATTCTTGATAGTTAAGCGTCGCTTTCAAACAACATGAAGTAATAGTGATTGAGGAAATCTAGCTACACTTAGCTGTAAATTGATACCTGTAGGTACCATTTCCTAGGATAGGAGTAAATTCTGAAGGAACAAGTCTGTGAGAAATGAAGCCGTAATCTTATCCAAACGAATGCTGTAAGCAGTTAAATGCGCTTAAGTTGTGATATGACAGATCATTGTTGTTAGGGTGCACTAAGGATACAGGACTAAGTATCCTGGATCCCAAACAACACATCATCAATGGATAAGATACGAATCGAAGTGATATTAACGGCATCATTTTTCAACGCTCATTCTTCACGTTGATTAAGCTCTTAAACACAACATTGACTTCTCGAGCTCTTTTATAGCATCGGTATTAAAAATTCTATGGTTATTTGCCTTCATTTCTCCAGTGAAGTTAGTATATATAGGACTGCACAAGGCCGTCGTGTATGTAGGTACAGTACATTACAAGGATTAGGTTATTTCAATAGCAATTGTGCTTGCGAGTATGTATTCCTACCAGAAATGTATCACTGGCGTGACTCAACCATACTTACCGGTTATCTTTTGGCTAAATAGCACTGTGAGCATGCAATGAATCCGTTACTATGTAAGCGTCCTTCCTTGAGACAGAGGACATCTGCGGGAGATGTTTCAGAACTTTTCCATGGAAGTTAGGTACATCAAGTAAAGGTATGAAATACTTTCTTTTTACAGTATGTTATGGGCGCAGTATTTCACTTATTTTACAGTAAAGAAATTTTTCTCCGGAGGAAACACGTAGCACTTTAGCTATTACATGTCTGTGGTCGCTATGCAGACAGGATCAAAGAGGTTCAAGTAAGACATAGGCTAATGCAAGTTTACTGCTTCAGTTGTACGTACTATAACCCTACTTTGATTTGATTTAACAGTCGTCATGATGAACATCCAGCTGATATATTAATTTTCTAAGCAAACAAATAGTTGCGAACTAATTGTAGATCTTTCCGGAATCTGGTTGTAAATTCCTCTAGTTCTCTTAAATGTTTGTAACGTCAACAAATGA
Organism: Alatinidae sp. Z8VKAUB7J3; assembly: GCA_010016025.2. NCBI lineage: Eukaryota > Metazoa > Cnidaria > Cubozoa > Carybdeida > Alatinidae > Alatinidae sp. Z8VKAUB7J3. The sequence goes on from JAAAKM020000471.1 coordinate 1,988, forward strand.
AAATTTTTCTGTCCAAATCTTGAAATTAATTGCGATGTGAAGTAGCCACCATCCACATGTGATTGACCCAGACACACGTTTCCCAATAAACTATATCCTCCTATTGGCACATCTTTGATTGAAAAAATAGCTTCATTTACAAGAATACTTGAGTATACGTAAGGAATCATAAAAGTAATCATGATTTATCCTGAATGTATAAGTGACTCTGTCAGGGGAACTGGAGTCCTCTTACTAAGCCAATACAGCATAGGATATGTTTCTGATGCAAAACTATCGGCCTGAAATCAACAAATGGGTTTTCAACGAATATGTGGGGAATGAAAAGTATTTAGATAATGACTTTTCCATACCAAAGCTGGCATTTAAAGAAGCACAAAATCAAATAGGTTGTAAATTTGTAAATGTAAAATTCGGTAAGTGTATATTAAAGTCGATAACACCAAGAAGAGCCATAAACATAACAAATATGAAGAAATCGTCCGCGTACTCTTTCTAGGTAATTCCATAGCTAATTCCAAGATAAACAGAATTTTTGCAGAGCAATCAATATCCTTCACTTTCATTTATGAAATTAGTTAGTACCAAGAGAAATGAAATAGTACAGGTGTGGTCGAAAGGTACTAGGCAGTAAAATTCTTGTTATGAAGCAGAAAAAACCTTCAAATGCGGAAATAACTCAAACTACATTTTGCTCTGAAACGTGCCAATCATCAAATTTAAGTGGAACGCCATCAAAAGCATGATGATTGTCCTTAGGTAAAAATTATTAGATATCATGATCAGGTTTCTGATAGATTGAATCTTTGTGATCCTTTCTCTATTTATAATACTTTAATAGTCAATAAGCACAATTAGAGTTTTTATTGAGCCTACAAAGAAGTTATTAGTCGATCACACTCACTTGTAAATATATACTGCAGTTCTGCACCTTAAAGAAGCACTGTATTTTGTACTGTCTGGATGATTAATTTGACATATGTTGACAAACTTTATCAAATCAATTAGGTTTAGAGAACAGCCTAAAGGTGAAAGATGGACTACTCCACGACTGGTAAACAGTAAGAAACGCTTACTTCCAGCTTGTTTTATTGCTTAAAGCATTATGAAAATGACCATCTAGACTTGCTTGTCGAAAGCCATTGGTCTTAAATAAGTTGAATTGCTTTCTCCTCTTCCTACCTTTTCAAGGAAAACTGTTACCGTCGACCATGACGTAAGCAGTTGTTTTTGAGATACTTAATTTAAAATGTTGAAAGGCAATCATTAAAGCACACGCGAGCTCATATGCTATCTGGGATTTGGTAACGCCGACAAAAGCTTTGATATGATTATTATTAATTACCCCATGGAAAGTAAAATGTTGATATTTTGCTATGAATGCAGTGGGTCCCCGTTAAATGAGTAAGAAAGAATGCGTAAAGAAGGCCTCCTGATGTCGGCATTCCCTAAAATATTAAAGGGCCATTTGGTGGCTGAGACAGAATAAACGTTTCACGCTGTTGAATGAATTTACTGCCATAGGTCGAGTCTATTTCTTCAAGAGAAACTTTTATGAATTTTACTTTGTAACTATTTTAAATCAACTAAACTCAGTATAACTTTAATTCATTGTCTCTGTTATTTATCCTCGCATATGTCGGGATGAAAATGGAACTAATTTCCTAAGTTTTTGAAGGGCTGTGAGTACACCAATTACAATTTGTAGCTTTTTGAGTAAAAAGTACAACTCAAATTCAATTTTCCGGGCTGTCTGTTAATATTTATAGAAATGGACGTTGCTCTTCCTAAAGGTGCAAGCACCTTATGTTAACCACTTCTTTTGCTTTAAACCCATAGAATCTATGACGTCACTCAATACAGTGCGTCTTCTGGTAATCTATTGACGAGTTGTGTCAATCCGTAACTTTTTCAGTATCATGGGAAAATGTGTGTGTGTGTGTGTGTGTGTGTGTGTGTGTGTGTATGTGTACTAATCAGCAATGGTAATCAAGAAAAGAGAAAGACGGGTTGTCTAAGGAACGTCGAGGAATGTGAAATCCAATTTAACGGCGGTAGTTTGTCTTTCGTTCATCATCGTTTATTGAAAGAGTTTACATAGTTACATTAATCATTTATTTCTTAATTAACTTTCTCATACACTTAAAAGGATCTTTCTTGCAGGTAAGTAAATAATCGAGAAAATAGGAAAGACGTTTGCAACCTAGTTAGTATTTATCCTCTACCTAACGCTAATCAATAGGGGAGGTTTGCAAGGTTTAACTAGCATACAAGCTACTGAGATGATGTAAACACATGTTTTTACTGGCTCTGGAATCAATAATGATTTTGATAATATAATATACTTTCATAATATTTCTAATAAATCAATTATTATTGCTATTTTAGCGTTTTAATTTTTAATACCCCATTTTCTTACGCCTTAAAGAAGTGGTAAACAAAATATTTTGATAATTAAATTTTATATTTTGGAACAATGATTGGAAAGTTGGATTATTACAAAAACAAAGTGCTAATAAGATTAAACCTTTATTAAACAGTGGTTCACCTTTTGGAGCTGTTAAAGGCACTTAATTTTAAGTTGAATAAAAATATTTCTTTTCTTTAATTTTGTTAACGTGCGTAAAATTAATTAGTTCGTTGCGGTTCTCGTACCAACACAAGTTGTAGGCTTAGCCTCAGCTGCAAAATGGATGTCTAATAGAAGTTGAGCTCTCGCGGAATAGATCGTCTCACGTGACAGCTTATGTCAGGTGTTACTACGATAGCATAAATGGGAGTACCCAACACGTTTGCGATAATAGCTAAAAAGATCCGTTTTAAGCAACTTTGTCTATGACACTACTTTAGTTGTCCCTGAGTAAATACCTGATGGAAATAATTTGGGGGATCCATTCGTCGCCGTAATATTTATTTTAGTTACCTGCAATCTGTTCTATTGTAAAGTTTAATGTATGCAGAGTGGTATTTCATCTTAAATATATTGACCCGATTCATACAGGGTCATTTAAACTGTTAGTTAGACTACAATACCCTTGGTATTTTACCCCAAAAGATCAAACTTCCAGCCTTATTGTCAAAGATTCTATAGTTTTGCAACCTTGCCACTAGTCTTTTCTTTTGTTTTCCTTTATTTGCTTATTCTTTTGTGGTTTTTTCTCCCAGTCTTTCCTTCAGTTTCTATAGAGCATTAAATCAAAAAGAATAATCGAAAAACATTATTGTTTTTGTTGAACTCTGCTTTTATCGAACTAAAAATATCATCATTAAGCTACCGTTTACATGTGAACCTTGCCAAACAAGTGTATCAACCTTCTAGAAACAATCTTTCATCTAGTAGGGAATACTTGGAATACTTAACAAATACCGTCGCTTTCCTTTTAAATAAATTTTAAAACAAGTTTTATACTTTTACCAACATAATAACTTCATCAAGATTTTTATGGCAGGACCACCAAACGTATGATTGTATGAACATGAAGACCGAATTTGAGCTTATGTGTTCTAACTTAACAAACTATGAACACTGAATCCTTTGTCTGTCATATGTCCAGAAGTAGACCAAGGAATAACAAGGGGAGGCAAAGGGGTCGCTGAGTAATGAGCAGATTTTGTAGTAGGTTCACAACAATGGCGTAGCTTTAAACCTCTAAGCCCATTAACAAACAAGTGTGTTATATGGTTTAAGAGCTCCCCAGAAAAATAATCCCAAGTCTTACGAATATCGTTACAATTATGAAAGTTCAAGGCATCGCATTATTTTCTATATTATCTACTTATTCTTGTATTTGGTTCCTATTTATTTGTAAAATCTGCTTATTGCGTTCAGAACAAGTTTTAAATCTTTCGACAATAAATAAAAGTTACAAGCCTCTCTACCACTATTTCTTTCCTACCTAGTGTTTTCTTCTAAGTCCTTTCCCTTTTTGTCAATATATTCTGAGTTAACTATTCCCTAAGCACTATTGGCCCTGCCGCTGATATATAGAGAAAAGGTTTCCATTTAAGGATAAGTAAATGGCGCAGATCCGAGTAATGGTCCTCACATTATCTTACTGTACATAACTTTCTTTCTTTACATAACCTTTTCTTACACTAAATGACCTTATGTTACTTAAGATTTCCATACAATACCTAACCTTACCTGTTATTGTATGACTATTCATTAGCTTACTTTAGCTTACACTAATGCTACTGCTAGAAGGGCGAGTTAGATTTGACATGCCCTTGACACTTTTCAATTTTTAGAGCAATCATGTTTACGTCTAGTCCTGGAATTGCACGACTTTTCATATGTTTCTATCACAGACTTTCAGTACACTTTCATACCAAATTTTACTCTTTGATTGCACGTGGGAGCTGAGTTACTTCATTTTTCACTATCATTCCCAAATGTCAATCAATGGCTTGCTACAAACCAATCATCTGGCTCGAAATCGTCTTTCCCGCCAATTTTACGAGCTATCTCAAAAGTTAGACATTATTGGACGGCATTTACAGGGAATCGTACGGGGAAGTGTGGGGTAAAGCAAGTTAAATCGATTTTTAAAAACTTCGGCTCAGGTTAGAAATTTGTACGTGGCTACAGTTTTACCTATGCAACTGAATGTCTCCTTCGTGCTGGTATTAACCTTGATTTAGACAACTGCAGAAGGGATAAATGTGGATTTTGAATCTCTCAGTGCTACATCTCCGTGAAGTCCATGTCTAGTTTTTGTGCATTTGGTGCATTTGAGAATTTAACTCCTGATCGTAATAAAAAAACCTTCCGTCAAAGCCTTTATCACTTGAATCAATATCTATTTACGAAATCACAGTTAAATTCTCATCAAATCGTTTAGTCGGTCACGTAACATTGACCTGGCCAGCTTTACAGTGCACGAAACACAACTTTAAATGTAGGAATTGTGGTTTGTTGTGATCTAAGTGTACCTAGAATCCAGTTTGAGTACTTACCTTTGTCAAACAGTTACTGAGAGGCCATGCGGAGCACGATTTACTACCTTGGATGCCCGTTAAACGGGCTTGAATGCTAAATCCCGATTTGTTTACCACAAAACGATAAGGTACAATGATTGTATTAGCTTGTAATTTTATCTTGTTAGCCACACTCGCTATTTGTTCAACAATACTTAGGTGATTTAGTTTAGTTTCTGTAAACGATCAAGGTTTGATTCAAAATATTTGTCTTTTAATGCCAAATCCAGTGCGCCTGTAAGGCTGGCGAACAGCCTATGCTCAGGAACTACGTGTGATAAACAAGAGGTTTCAACACTTTTCTTTATTGTTACGTAACTAAATTTTCTAGCAGAGGTGAAGAGTAGGTCATATTCCCGTTCTTCGTTTAAATCATATACGGCTTTTATATGGAATAAGGGCAGATACAACAATTTATAGTGACGCATATTTTCCGCACTGAAACCTTTCTGACTCGCAACTTTTGCCAACGTTTGTCTAGCTTTTTAAATTGGCTATTCTTTTCAAGGGGCTCCGGGAACGGTCAATTATTGGAATATTTCTAAGCATGTCCAACTTTAAAATATTTTGTTTTGAGTGGATATAGTCCTATATCAGGTCTAGTTTATACTATTTCTTAGTTTCCTGAGACTGATTTAAACAAAAATATTCTGCGATCTTGATGACGAATGCCGTAGCTTTAGACTGATATTGTGCTATTATGGGATTTTAAGCCGCAAAACTTTCCCAACACATTTGGAACTTTAAATTGGAAAACCGTTTTCTCTTTCTCTTTTATGCTTTGCTATTCCTTTAAAATAATTTACGGACATTGAACAGTTTAAATTATGGAGGGCCTTGCGTTTTTATCGCGTTTCCCTATAAGAATGGGGGGGGGGGGGGTAAAAGAAATGCCCCGAAATAGAATTAAACTACCGTACCTTACCTTTTATTCTATTGTCATAGTTTACTCAACTTTACTCTAGATTACCGTACAGTACTTTCTCTTATACTACCATGCAGAATATCAGTCAACTCCAAGATCTTACTGAAGATGTAAGAAAGCTTTTGGGCATGATCTAAAAGAGCGGCATAGTAACAGACCTTTTAACACTCAAAATTGCATTTGCAACAGCAGTGGCGTTTTAACTTAGTAAGATTTAACAAAGTTGACTACATCTGTGTTTCGGGGATGCCAAGTCATAGCGGGAAGATACTGCCACCAATATTCTAACAAAATCGTACAGTGCGTATAGCTGATATGCTTTTAGATCCATCTCCAAAGACATCGTAATTGTAACTGACTTTCTAACATGATATTGCTTGATAAGAATGTGACTTTAAGGGGCTTAGAAACTAATAGGTACTGACCTTTCATGTATCCGTTTAACAGTCTTTGTGGGAGACTACATGTTTATCCAAAGTTTGCAACGAGAGCAAACAGAAATATTATGTTGAGCTTGTAGACTTAAACCACGGCAAGGTAGCACCTGTACAACACTGGGACATCGGTAGGCCTACAGCGGATGCTTGTCTTACCATTGAGTCTGTAGATAAAATGATCATTGAATTGGAATATATGATGCTACCATAATGTCAGCAGTGAAATAATTTAGAAATCATCATTTTTCTATTAAATAAATGAAGGTAGGACCAGGCTTTAATAATAACCAACTTTAAATTAATATCGATTTCGTAGCTTTAGGTCTATGGCTTTAGTAAAGAGGTATATATTTTATATAGTTGATGCAGTCATTAAATATGAGACGAGTAATAATACATTATTTAAAGGTATTGCATTTGTATCCAAACGTTTACATAGTGAAAATGTCTGATTTCAGGTTCCTAAATTTAGAAGATTTATCAACAAGCCCTTGTTAAGTTTTTGAATTTCAACTGTGCCCACGGTTAAGAAAGTTTAGTAAAACCTTGTTATGACAATAGAAAATACAACCGCAAGCAAATTAATCCTGTTATGTTGCTAACTTGTAATTTTTTTCATACAAGGTTGAAACTTTTACTGCTTGCGAATTTTCAGTTTTGAATAACAATGCCGTTTTTAACGCATGCTCAGCAATAACGGCCAATATGAGTAACACACTGCAAGAAACGAAAAGGACGACTTAATCAGTGACTTATGGGTTTCCCTGACGGCGAGTAAATTCAATTTATCAATATCCTATCATTTGCATGGGATTTCGGTTTTGGATTACTTGCCCCCCACCCCCTCCCGTAAAGAACGACTCAGGGAGCTGTAGTTATAATAAAAGAGAAGACCGTATTAATTATATAGAATCGTTAAGTTAAAATTCGTAATTCCATGAACGATCTGGATCTCGAGTTGCAGCAAAAAGGCAAATAACGTGAATTGCCTCTACATACATACAAGTAGATTCCAATTAGTTAAGGTGAATCCTTGATACATAGCAAAGTCACAATGATTCGTAAAAGATAAACAGATGTGATCCTACACTTGAGTAATTTCGAAAATGGAAGAAAGGATACAAGAAAACGATCTTTCTCTTCATAGAGAATATTATTATTATTATTTAGGAAAACACTTGGTCCTCATTACTTAAACCATGTACAGCTCTTAATCACTTATAATGCAGAAGAGGACGTTTTAATCTCCTTGTTGGCGAGCTTACATTGCCTAGATATTCTTAAGTTTCACAATGACGTTATCAGGAAACAGAGTCAGGAAAAGAGTGTACTTTTCCTACCTCTAGGACTCAAGCAGCTATCCGCTACAACTACTATGTATTAGTGAAGCAAATGTGCTATATGTAAATCTTTCGTGTATTGATAGCAATATCCTTTGTTGAAGTATTCCATTCACTTGTATTGAAGTTTTTGTGTTAAGATACTGAAGCACCAAAGTCCAAATGTTCTTAATTTTACCCAAAGCTAGGAGTCTGAAATGATCATAAAAAGTGAAAAACTTTTCACTGGATTAAGTAATCAATTTGTATCATTGAGAAAAGAGGATTTGAAATTTTACTTTTCAAAACCAATCGATTTTTCCTAGCTGCTTGATTTATTAGTTGAAAGGTTCTCCTATTTTCATGAAGATAGCATCATAAGATGCAATGATTCTGTTCGTGACTCGATAAACAGGCCATAACCTCAGGTTGCGGAAAATGGATGCTTATATCAAAGGCATGGTGAGTATTACTGTCTACAAATAACTAAATTCAAGCGATGTCTTTAGAAAAGTCGAGATTATTTCCTAACCGCAATCTCTTCACGACTAAATATACAGCCACAGGTTATGACAGAGAACAAAGACTATGCATAAAAGATAAGAAACACAATGGAATAATACCTATAATTTAAATTGACATGCCTTGTACCAATTAAGAATTATCGCCAGTATCAAACATTGTGGCAATATACTGGCAATGTCTTGAAACTATGCTAATGTAGGGGTACTAAGTTTTCCTGAAGCTATGATGCTACATCCGACCTGAGATTAAGCTCAGTGATAAGAGTACAGTTCCTTTTTAGTAGAGATACTGAAAGTTTGTCGCACGGTTTGTAACAAGGGCTATTCAATGATATGGACCATTACAAGAGGCAGTTGTAATTTAAATTCAAGCGATACGTTCTCACGATTAAGCGCCTATAGGGATTTGATTTTGTAGTTCAGACGTAGTCCATTTAAATACAACAAGAACTAGCTCGTCTAGTGGTTGATCAAGCAATTGCCCACAGGGAGCCGGGCAGCGGCTTCAAAGAGACCGATTTCAACACTTGGGAAAGTTGATTGTGTAGATTCTCGTGTGTAATAGTTTCTTAGTCTCCCACATTCAAATTATTTTATGATTAATGAACACTCTAGAAACAACCATACTGCCCAAGGGGCCTATTTGTAGTGAGACTAAAAAGCCCAAAATTATATAGAACTTTCGGCAGGGGAGGGCGGATGTGACATCGTTAGCCCCTTCTAGATCCACCATTTGTTCATGTTATCATAACGTTAACCCAAACGTCATATATTTTCACTGTCTGCTGAACATTCTGCGTAAAATGGCCAATTTTCAAAACGCTTTGATAGTAGTTGTGACAGTGATTAAACAAGTTTGCTTTAGTAATTTTAGATTATGAACTTCCTTGAAAAAGCAATGTTTTGCGCAGTGATACTTTTTTCCTAACTAGCCACGTATTCAAAGTTGTCCGAAGTCAGCAAGAAACTTGATCACGGTCGTTGAAAAACAAATCTGAACTCTGTCTATATGAATGAGTATAGGTTTGCTCCCATATGTATCAGAAGGCCTTGATCTCTTAATAATTTATGGCTGATTTTAAGATAGGAAGTCAGGATTAATGTGTTTACAGACTCCTTCAGGCGGCAATAGTTCTAACTGGTTGTAATCTATGAAAACGTTGTCCGTCATCAATACTTTAAGTTTGAAGAATGGGGAGGACCCCAATGCTCACTAAAGATAATCAAGCAGAATAAATCAATAGACAAAATCTATGGGAAGTAAAGAGGAAATACTATTGGCTTCGCCGCCCGCAATACCATAAACCTATCCATTGGTTATCAGACTGACGGAAAGTCTTTCATTGAGTTTCTTTTATTTTTTGTCGGTGGTTCCCAAATCTAATCCTAAAACCATAACATTAGCGTTTCTATGAAGCGAGATTTAAGAGGTACACCTCAAGGAAAACTGCCTTAAGCAAAGTATATGAACAAGCCTGGCTTATATCATAGTACGTAACGAAGAGTCTTTTAATATGTCTTGACGTTGGTCTTTGATCTTTTTTTGGACTTGTAGCAGACTGATTAAAGGAATTGCGAAAGGTAATTTTCTACCACTTCATTCTGAGGTTTGTAACAGAATGGTTATCATGTAACATGCGATATTAATGTCAAAATCATACTTGCTCTAAATGAACTGGTTCACTCAATTAACGTTATTGGTCGGGTGCTCTGTTTTAGCATTTTATAATGAGCAAGTACATCGATATCAATAAGAATATATCTGTCTAATTAAATATGTCTGGAGAGTATTTTTTTACCGTTAGGTATCGAAACGTTCTCTTGGTTCTCGTTAACTAGGCTACACATCTATAACTATGTTAATATCAACACTACACCATTGTGACGCTGTGTATATAATAAGAGCATTGCTATAGACGAAAGAAATGTTTTTAAAAAAATGGGATCATACAATAATCCTGGCTAGAGACATCGACTTAAAGACAGCTTTTGTTCTATAGCAGGAAAGGCCTCAGCACGTATCTGCTTATATCGACATGTCGATTAAACACAAGAAAGGAGGATTCTTCTAAAGAGAGATATGCTGATAATTTAACAACATAGACTTAAACGATATGCTAATTTCATGTAAAAGCGTTAAGCAGGCACCCATGGTACGGTATTTACAGATCGTTACAAAAGTTAATCTACTAATACTCTCTGTTAAACAGGAAAGTTTCACTGCTAGTGCTATGAAAAGAACACTTTATCTAGTCAACACATGTACGTATATTTTGTCTAAGAACAACATCAATGAATACATTTTAAGCAATTAATATGATATTTTCTTATGCCAAAGAATTTGCAATAGGTTACAATCTTCAGATCATAAATACAGACATTAAAATAACAGGGAACAAAGTAGCTCGGTGACGATTGCCAAAAAATGTGCATATCCAATCATAATGACATTATTCCGATGATATTTGTTTCTGCTTTTTCTTTTTCTGGAAATATAAATCTCTTTTGTGACTATGTGGATTTGAACAGGTATCGATTATAAATCTAACAAGGTTTACGTGCTGACGGATATGAATCAGCAGGAACAGAATTTAATTCAAGGAAACAAGTGGAGCAATGTTTCAAGTAAAATGTATTTTTGTTAGGTAGTAGCATGAGAAAGCTGAGTTCAGGTTTGCTAATGAGTGATGACAATGTAGCGAGTATGAAAATATCAGGAGAAAGGAGTACAAAAGGCATAATTACTTAAATTGTCCGTCTCGTTCCTAGTTGAGCATTTGTACTGATTTCCTTCTCCATGATGTATCCTTTGCCACTAGTTGTGTCTCTTCATCAGTCATATCCCTCGTCTCAGTTTTCGATATAACTCTTGCAATTTCTCCCGGGGTATTTCCTATGGTTTAAATTGTAGAGTATACGTAAAGTAATTAAAACATCAGCAGCTGAGGCCACAAATGCTTATATAAAAATGGAGATAGATATTATTTTATCAGTTTACTTTACATTGGCGTATAACGCATCAACAGTAAAAGAAATCATCAGGATGGCTATTAAAAGTTAAGTCATCGTTGCCTTTATTATAGTCAGAAAAATCATCAGCGTCATCATATAAAACAGCTTTCCCAGGATACCCATTTAGATTAGGATTACTGTTTTAATGTTCTGTTTATTAATTTTTTCCCATGAGTAGTAAGCTAATGCCTGTAATCGGTTTTACCGGATTCGATTAGTTCGAACCTATTGTTAACTATCTGTTAATACGTCTTGTTAGATATTTCATTATGTGCGACGTAAATTCTTAGTAATAATGGTAACTAATTTATGCTAAAGGATATGGGGGTGAGAAAGCAAATTTGCTTATAAGTGATAGTCAAATAAAATGCTAAAGCAGTTTGTGACGACATTAGAAGAAAATTAATTTAATAATTAGTTAGGCTGTGTTGAATAAAGCAAACAAGCTAGAGTGTTCTAATGCAACATTAAGCGGAAATATCACTGGCAATTTTAGCCATGATCACATAATATGTCTTCATTATTGTATTTCACATACATTTTTCAAGCTTGTGCAAATCTATTTAATATCTTTTACTTGATTAAAATTTTCTAACATGTTTTACCAAAACTGCAGTGACAGATATTTCATATTTCGTCTATAATTTTACTAGAAGAATAACTCTCAAAAAGTGTAGCATGCCTCTGTTGACAATCTCTAAGCGAGCTTAAACATATTTCTAGGGAACATTTGATAATTTTTATTTTAAAAGCTTGACTTTTGTGTTGGTTTATTCTCCAAACGTATATTCAGAATGTTGTTTACTGACGATAAGAAAGTGTTCCGCGCCATTGAAAACTGTTTCGAAGGCTATGTTATTGTTTTATTAACTACTCCCTAAAAGTTGATGAACGACATTTTCCCCCCGTTTGTGCAATGAACTGTTTGTTGTGCACCTCATCATGTAGCAGAAGTCATGAAAGCACAGATACAGCCCTATCAGATTTTTTCCTTCGTTACCTAGTATTAGATAGCATGGACTTCAAGTTAAGGCGTTTGGGTCAATAAGTTCAAATATTGGTATCACACAACCGTTAGGGGTTCTGCTGTTTCAGGAGACTCTGGTGAAACCTGAGCCCATCGTTTAAATGCGGTTGGTGTTATAGTTTATGTCTATATAGCTTTTACTGCGTCTCGTTAGAATAAAAACCATAGATATATGGTAACTGTAAAGTTGTTCGAATAAAAGGGACTCGTACTAATGTTTTGCATTATATTATATAAATAAATATTCACCTTCATAATTTATGACAATTGTATTTAAAAATGATTAAGAAAATTATTAAAACTTAATGCAAAAATGTAATGAACTTGTATCACTCAAACTGAATGTGGACACGATGTCTGTGTTTCCGGGGTATAACATTGACTTGCTTTCATGATTAAAAAACATTCAAACATTTATTTAAATTATTGTTGTGGAAGACAGGGTTGAAGATAAGAGGTGGATACATCTTTTAAGCCAGACAAATATCCCTTGTCCAAATTACTGCAATGCTTGCAAAATTATGCACTGTAAAGGACACTAACCCTTTCAAACGCTTTTTGTTGCAAGGCATTTAGCAAGTTGTTTTGCCAGCTGTTATTATTATTATTATTATTATTATTATTATTATTATTATTATTATTATTATTATTATTATTATTACTGTTTTGTTGTTGGTTGGTTGTTGTTGTTTTGTTGTGGGTTGGTTGTTGTTTTTTTTGGGGGGGGGGTCATATATCTCCGGGCTTCATGTATATCGTAACAGCTTTGGTATGCCTTTTGTAAGAGAGTATCAAACTGTATATGAACGTTATGCTAAAATAAAAATTGGGTTATTTGAATATTGAGTTAAAACATTATTATTAGTGCCATTTACCTTTATAAAGACAGTAAATCGTTCTTGGAAATCTTGAACAAATTAAAGTCGCAGGAAAAGGAATATATAATTTAAAAATCATTTGTTGGTTTATTCGCACATCGTATTTTTTTGTAAACGTAATTCTGAATGGCCATATCCGGAACTTTCGGCTTGGTAAGATTAACCAACTACTTTGTAATCAGTTAGGTACTTTTAATTTTTGGTTTGTATTTGTCATGTAGCTTTTGCCATAAAAGTCAGATATGCCTATGCCGTAAGTGTTTGACGAAGTGTTCTTTGGTATTAGGTGAAATTAGAAATTAAATGTCGAAGTTTTAAAAAATCATCCTTATGATTATTTTATTATTATCGTCATTATTATTTGCAATCTTCAATTCACTTTTACGTGTATTTCAAGAGTATCTTTGTACTCCCAAGTAACACTGGTTACCTATCCTACGAAGAAGAAGCAAATACTTGTAGCAGGACCGTTAAAAGTCTTATAAGGTGTAAGAAGATTATAGGACGAAAATCCTAGGAAATAAAAAGAAAATTGTAGATGCAACAAACTAATTCTCTCAACATGAACAATTCGTTTGAATCAAAATCACAACAAACTATGAAATTTGTAGATAGTTTGTGTTTTCTCTGAAATTGTGCTAACTATTTTGGCGCCTTAAAATTGTTGGTAGGTCTTTACGATTGTCCAATCAGCGGCCAACAAATTTTTGTTTCGATCTTTGTTTCCGAGTTGTCCTAAATGATGCTTGAATGTTTGAATCACTCGTTCTTTGCACGAGCTATTCTGATGAGGGTGCAAAGAACCCGGTCAATGGCATTTCACTAATGTTTCCGTTATTAAATACTGCCTACAAATTTTGTAGTACTCGGAATCCTTTCCGATACTTGAACCTATGAAATTCTCATGTAACTAGCTTGAATATTACTCAAGGTTCAAAGAAAATCATACATGTTAGTCAAGTTATAAAAAGCTCTTGAAAGTGGACTTTACACTTAAAATGTTTTAGTTGCTCACAATGAGAAGATTTAGAAATCAAGATAAACATGGTACCATCAATACAAAGTTATGTATCGACGGGAAACAAGATTGATGCAAGTATAAAAAATATAAAGTAGAGAAAACACTAATCCCTTTAATTAACGTCATTCTGCTTAGCAGAGAGGATTTTGGAGCCCCTTACAAATCTTTGCCCGTAATTCCCCACCCTTGTCCCGTAAAACTTTCTGGATTTTACTTTAATTATATTTCTCACAACATATAAGCATTTTAATCAAAACGTTTATAACAAGTCAGGTCGTAATGGGATTTAAAATTGTGTGTGGTCAAAAACGCAGTACATAGCACCACTTTTAACATCTATTTTGAGGTTAAATTACCCATTTACGAAAAAAGGAGTTTTATAAGATTATAACCAACAATGCATCTTCCTCGTTTTTTAAGTACTTAACAGAAAATGCTGTAATTCGATTGGTTCTGAAGTTACATAGGGAGATTTAAAAACCCACCTTTTCCGAACAGACTCGTATGTAAAAAAAGCCCAAGTAAAGAAGGAGTAACAACAGGTATATTTGTACTTATCCTTGAAAGTAACGAAAAGACGTATTGCAAAAAAAAATTGCAATATGAAAATTTTAAGCTATTTTAAGATCTGTGAAGCGTTTTTCGTAATTGTCTTACATTTAGCCGGGAAAAGGAAGAGATTTTCTTAACTAGTTGCAAGGCAGTTTGAAATTTTTCCAAACTTTTAACCGTACAATAATGAATTTCCAGCACATTTTCCAAAAAAAGAACAGTTTCATCTGCAACCTTGCGCGCATAGGGAGAGATCCTCATACAGTTCGCAAGCAATCACAGCAAAAAGGAATCAAGGGCTGATGTAATCCTCTTTAACTTGAAGAATCCTTATAATGAGGTGAATTTGTAATAGGTGTTCAGCCACTGGATAGAACAGAAGACTCGAAGATTACTTGTGGACAACCAGGAAACCGCGATATCTTTCTGCTTGGGAAAGACTGCCGCAAGGATATTATCTAATATTTGAAATGGAGTAAGACCTTAGGTCCATAGATCGTTTTGTATTTAGGTTATTTGAGTCACAATACACAAATCTTGTGTGTTGTACCCGGGGCTGTTGCTTGCTTGATAGTGAACTGCTAACAATGTTCTTATGGATTTTGAAAAGAGGTTTAAGTAATTGGGGACATATATAAAATTATGATATCTATTGTTAATTAGATTTTAAAAATCTGCCAGCTGTAGACTTATTTACTTCTATTTCGGTTTTCAAAACGTTTTATCTCTTACCATGCCACAGATAATTGGATGAATACTTGATTTTTGGTCTCGTGAAGCTCTTTTAATACAAACTGACTTCACACTTCTGCCCGACTGGACGGTAAGCCGTCGTTAATACTATGATTTTCTTGTAATCTCGAAACACAAGCAAAAGCATTCGAACGGTAAATAGATACGTTCACCTTTTCGTTCGGAATATACTTAGGTACAGGTCAATGACATATGGTTTAAAACGTAGTTGCCAACCTATGGAACTGAGAATTCGGAAGATATTGGGGAGTAGATTTATGAAACGCAGGCCTCCCAACCTTTGTAAATAAAGCGTTAATTAGATAGAAACAAAGTAAAATTGTTAACCAAAATAGCATCAGCAGAAATAAGAGAACGTTGGTTATAGGCTGTTATGTTTGCCTGTGTGTTGAACCAGGCTACATTTGAAAGATATTTACTTTCATATATACTGAATCTAGTCGGCTGACTTATCCAGAAAACAGCCCTTGATAATCTTTTATAAATAACTCCAGAGGTAGAGTTCGAATGAAGAGTTTAGATTTAAAAGTATGGACTAAACGCGTTCGCTATTTGATCGAGTGTATTAGAGTCGTCGATAGTTGTTATTGTTACATTTTTGATTTGCTGTTTCGTTTGCCTTTAGTCTTTGACCATGCTACATTTGTAAAAATGACAAAATTGTTGACAAGTAATATAATAAACTATTAAAAACCGTCGTCACAACGCACTGCGGTGCGGAAAGCATGCTATTTCTTTTGTTAAAATTAACTAGATAATCTAAACCTTACAACGTTATCTTGTCATATTACTAAGCCGCATTGTCCATTACGTCTTACAATCGAACCTATAGATAAATGAGTATATGCGGGAGGTCCCCGTGGGACTAACTGCTCTGCGGGAACGCGCGGGATGATGGAATGGATTGCAGGAGTCTTCCGCAGAATGTGTGAGTGTTGGCATTTGTGTTTGATACCCCTGTTTACGGAACAGATTGCTCTACTGATGGAGAAATTTGAGGAGAATTCAAGGGATTTTCTCTGTCGTTTGTAAAGCAACTCAGTATTAGTTTGTTTCAATAGCAAGTTGGATCATATTAACTTTCAATTTCTTCTTATTTGTAACAAACTGTTACCAAAAAATTTAACCCCGGAAATGCCTCAAAAACAACTTTAATTGCATTATCGGTTTTAGCCTTTTACTTTTTATTCTCATTTAATCAGTAATGGTGAGAGTTTGCAATTCCATTTTCAGTAATGGCACATTATCAAAATATTTACAAATATGTAGATATTTTCCAATAATTTCTACAAATTTACTATAATTTGACGTTTTTTACTTTTAAAAGGATCAGGCCAACACGTTCTTTTCCGCAAATAACGTTCTCTTTCTAAATACGTTTATGCTTGCTTGTGATTTACAGGCGGTGCTACTGACTTTGCTTATAGACCAACCTTACTCTAGTAGCTAGTTAGAAAGGATAAAGATAAGAGGATTACGTCCCTGGTCTAGTAAGAGATGGGGTACCAGGAAAAGGCCAAAACTATTTCATATATGCACTTAGGAAGCAAAAGGAAGCAGGAAAGGAATCAATTAAACAATTTTGGATAGTAGATATACGTAAGAATTATTCCTTAGCTTGTCAGTCTATTGCTTTTCAGTCTATTGCAGTAATGGGATGAAGTCAAATAAACTTCTCATACATTTCTACCATAAGACGAAACGCATAGATAGGGTCTTTAGAGTGCATCAGCAATTTTAGTTGCCGAAGCTGAGTAAAGCCAATTGTACTTCTGGCTTACACCTGCAATACAACTACAATTATTACCGTAAAGCCTCGATTGATCTCAAGTCTGCTTATTAAGTACTTTTAAAATGAGAGCATATTTAAGGGAACACATTACTAAGGATAGGGAATAGTAAAGAATTTTTTACGTTGTAGACCCTATTATACACAGATCAACATATTTCTTATCAAGACTTTTAATTAGAATCCTGAATATCCATGGCATGTGTCCATAAACATATGAAGGCAAATAAACGTAGAGGTATATCATGCTTTCATAATGTATCAGAATTTAAATTAAGTTCACATGGCGATTATTCAAAGAATGGAGTGTATTTGCATTAGGGCGTTTTTACTAGGGGGGATGGGAAGGGTATATGAGGATATACCAGTACTTTGCATGTTATGGTTTGACTTGATTGTCAATCAAATAGAATTATTTGATATAACAGGCTATTAGAAAATTAGTGACAGTATATTATTTAGAATTCGGCGAAATATTAAATCCACGATTGTGACATGAAATTCAGGGCACTCAAAGGAGGATGGCTAAGGGGGTTATAGCCCTTCCAATAACTTTAAAAACAAATTGATTTACAACGTGACCTACAAACATTGTGTATTTTGAGTAGAATGTGCAGCAATAAAACTATTTCCCTTTGCCAAAAAGTAACATCGCTGATATAGTGCGTTTCTTCGAGAAAGAAAGAAGGGCAGTAAGTTGACTATAGCCCCCAACATTTTAGCACCTTCAATGCAAGGTACCTTCAGCTGTCCCTGAACTTGTAAACGTCTAATTGTTTAAGTTACTTAGCGAGGTTCAATGGAGCACTAATGAGGAGAAGAATAAGAATTTGAAAAGAAGTTATTGATTAGAAAAATTTGCCTTGAGCATTTTCCAACGAACAGGAGTATCTCAATACTAAGTTGAGACGTTAAGAAGTAAAATCTTTCTCTAGTTCATGTTCTGTCGTGTTTCAAAATAAATTTCTCACTCGACATTTTTAACAGTACCTCGTCTGGCCATACGTTATACTCGCAACAGTCTTGTACCATTGACTCATAACTTGTAATGTAGCTCACGAAGACGGTACTCAGACTTTGAATTCCTTTAAGTAAGTTGCCGTAGACGTTAACAGTAAAATAAATGAGCCAATAACAGACGTAGTTTGTAATCCAGTTAAAGAGATCGAATGCTGAATTTATAATTCTTGCTTAGGTTACAGTTTGATCACCACTTTAGAAACAAAAGAATTGTTATTTATCGTGGGGTGAAGGTCAATGCTACATACTTGTCTACTCTGTAATGATGAGAAGACTAAAATTAGAAAAACTCGGCTTGATATCCTTACTAGTGGTACATATAGTGTACGTTAAGTCACAGCTTGATGGGAGCTGTTACTTGTCAATTGCTAAGAAAATAACTAGCCTGTGACTATGTCTTGACCAAGTGTACATATAAACGTAATTGAGGTTTGGGCCAAAGTCAATCCAATTGTAATAAGAACTCGTCTCGTTTTAAAAAAGAATGAAGGGTATAGTAGACAGAGGTCTTGTCTGATCATAGCTAATAATAAAAATTATAAAAACATGGGCTACCACATTCTTTATTAGTTTACTGTCTAACTAGCAAAAGTACTGAGATCAAGTCTCAAAATGTTGCTTGCAGACTATTGACAACAAATGAAGATACGCATTTATGCAGTAATAAAATTGCAATAGATTTAAAGAAAATGAAGAGACATCTGAAACAAGAATTTTAACCACTTTGTAAAGTTGATGAAGAACATTTATTAGAGCTAAGGTGGAATCTAGAGATGATAATGAATGTCGTAAAATTTTAAGCAGCTACAAAAGTGCATGACGGGTTGAAATGGTTTATGTCGGGCTTAGCTAATGAACAGTTGTTTAGCGTAAGGTTGCTAGACTAAGCTACACATCCCTTTTACAGGCGCCTGAAAAGTTTAAACCAGTACTGTTTTTACGCTGTTGTTAGTCATAAAGAAAAGAGGCACATCAGAACATGAACTAGGACGACTACCAAAACAGGGTGCCAGTGGTGGTCTCTTCTCGGTCTTTTGGCAAGGAATAGATGTAGTATCTGTTCTTATTGATGACAGATGCTCTCTATAATCCGCGAGAGGCGGTTCTACTGGGCAGTAGAGTCTGCCTCATTGCTTTTTTCTCTGCCCGGTAGCCAAAATTGAGGGACGTTGCCCTTAGACGCCCCAGCTGCCCTTTATTTATTAGTTAGCCTGTTTGGTGGTTTTTCTGTTTATTTAGAGTAGTTTCAATGTCGGGCCCACTCCTCATCAGGGGTCTTCGATTGAGAGATTGCTAGTGGTGGTGATGAACAGCAAAATCAATTTTTACTGTGCGATTTTGACGGGAGTCCACTTGTTTGGTGGAGCAAGAAACATGCTTTCGGAAATTAGAGTTATTTGGTATTTGAGGCAACATCTGTTTTCTGCATAACATTAAAAGATTTACAGATGTCTCTAACGAAGGGTATTACAAAACTTATAATTTACCTTCATGAAAATGGAAATCAATGACAGTAATTCTGTAAGTGACATTAGGGGTTAAAAACTGATACTCTCTTTGCAAATCATATTTGAATATTCTAACCACGTCATTCCTGATTAATCAACAAGGTCAAGTAAACCAGAATTAAATGGCCGGTTTTCAAGTTGAAATGAAAATAAGTATATTAATAACGGCCGATCGGCACTCTTTAATCCGTTGACTGGTTGTAGCATAGTTTTAAACGATTTGAGGTCCATGGTATTTGCACATAGCGGACATGGTCTGACTTATAAAATTCCGTACAAATGGATGCTATAACCAACGCTTGAAGAAAAATTCTTTCCTAAATTTTTGCTTGCATAACGTTTTTAATTTCTCTTCATAATGCACCACTGTGTTAAATCGATAGCAGATCTCCCTTAAAGGACACATCGCTCTGTTTCTTTTACAAAATCAATCAAAATTCAAGTAATATACGAGCGAAAAAGCGGGATTTGAAGGCATGACCCTTGGGTCACAGGTAAAGGGTCTTTCCATCTCTTTCAATGTATCTGTGAGACGATCTGGAGACATGTAAAATTGTGTTAGCACGGCACCACAGTTCTGCACGTCGTACAACTTCCTGCAATGGCGCAGGTCCAGAATACCAATTCTTTAATCCAACTATATTTGCCTCTTATAGTGCAGTACAATATATTATAGAAGTTTTAATCATCAAAAGCTGCTCAAAATTACATATATAAACCAATCTACTACCATATATTGTCATAGTGTGGCACTTTAGGAAACTAGTAATAAGCTTCAAAATTAAAATTTCCCTAAGGCTGCTTTTCTCCTTTATTTACATTATTTTTTTACCATTGACTTCTCCCTTGTGTATATTACTGTATTTTTCTATTCTGTTTCTCTTCACTCGTATCCTATGTTTAATTTATTTAACCACTTGTCTTCGTATGGTGATGACACCTCTACTTTTAAATACATTTTTAATAGAGACTATATGTTATTTGCGTTTCGTTAAATGGGATTTAAGCTCTGAAAGCTAAGTATATGAAAGGAATTGGAAGTTTGTTTTACTGTCAATAAAAGCGATTCGCATCGTTTATTTTGCTATAGTTTTTAATATTTTTAGACCGGCTTGCGTACCTCTATCTTCATATGTAGGCTTAACTACACACGTTGACCAGAAACATAATCTAAAACTAGAAGACCTAGGGCAACGGCGTAAAATCCCTTGTAGGGGGGGTGAGAACAGTCCTGAGTAACTAATTTTACAAATTAAAGTTATAAATGTTAGAGCAAATGTAAATTAAAGCTAAATGTAAGAGGCTCATTAGTCAACGTGTAGAAAAAACGACGACAATATATGTGGCACCATTTCATTCGGGAAAGGGAGGACTTTTTAACTATATTGTTGGTGGCGCAATCAATTCTGCTCTTATGGGGCTTGTGGAAATCTAATAGCAATTTTTTCCTGTTATTCTCGTCTTAAACGTTTGGAAGTTAAACAATTTTATGACTTATACTTTTAATTTATCTGTCAATACACATAATTTACCTAATATTGACCGATGACTCTTATACTCGTGAAAAAACCCCTTACCTTACCTTACCGTAAATCTCAGCAGCCGTAACCAAATTTTTGGTAAGCATTTTAGGAAGATAACGTAGTGAGAAAATTGTTTTAAAATTCAGTACTAAGATAGATATGGTTGCGAAACTACATAGGGAACCTTGAAAAGTTGTCCTCTAAAGCAAAACCGTAGAAGAAAGTGCCCGAGCAGAACAATTGTTTAGGATATTAAAAGAGCAAAATAATACTTTTCAATGAAAAAATAGGCAATGTTCCGAAAGAAATAGCAAAATGGCTGAGAGGAATGTAACCCTGTATCTTTGTTTTCTTATTACATTTACCTTCTGTTACACGACCGGAAAGTATGACATATTTCAGCGCGATTCACGTTATTATTTGAAATAGTACAACTTGCTCCTGTACTACATATGGCAAACATACCCACTTTAAGTTATAGAAAAATAAAAGAAGGTGTTTAGTCAACAATCAAAGGTATTACGATAAGATGTTTATGAATTTCATCTTAATTAATTTTACACCTTGTAAATGTTTCGTTTTAATCAGGATAACACGAACCGAAAGAAATGTGAACGACCGTGCTCTTTATGACTAGTTTCTCAGCCAACATTTATTTCCAACTGGAACTTTCACTTGAATTTCTCCAGTGACAGTTTCAATTATTTGTGTATGTACCTAAACATCCCTCTACCCCCAACCCCACCCCAAATTCATGCACGCACGTGCATAAACACATGCACTTAGGATACCAATTAGTGCTCTGACTCAATAAAGTTAAAGAACACGACTTCGCAACAATTAAGTATTTGGAAAGTGTTTCCTTTTCTAGGTCTTCATGCCTAATTTTGTGCGCTTGCTGAGCGAAGGAGGGGCAACATGCTATTATCAGAAAAGTCAATAGGTCGTTAGCGTTAACATTGACGTCTTAACTTGTTTTGTGAGTGGCAATTACAGAACGCATGGATTCTTTGTTGGTTCATTGCATGCCTCCAACATTAAATGATAAATCTCAGAATAGAATTTGGCGTGTCAGTCTACTAGAATTCCTTCTTGCTGTGTCTTTGCAATACAGTGTTATTTGACGGGGCAGCCGATAGGTAACTTGATTTTAACTTCACTGTCCCAGAGGCTCAAAATATTAAGCATTTAGGTAAGCGCATCACTTATATATTTCAAATTTGAATAGAACACTAGAGAAATAGAAAAGTATGTCACCACCGGGGATCGAACCCGTGACCCACGCTTTCGCGGCGT
>JAAAKM020000472.1:10455-24546 GCA_010016025.2 Alatinidae sp. Z8VKAUB7J3
CAAATTCTTGGAGTGTAAGATATTGGCCTGTTTTATGTTATAAACATGGGAAGGATGGAACAATTTCCTTCCTTCCCCAAAGTTTTCTTTAGTGAATTACTTATTTTGGATTTGTTCTTTTGTAAATGTGGGTGGTATACTAACATTCCACAGTCGTAATTTACAAGGAAGGGCAGAAAATATTTCCAATATCTCGCCTACCAAGACCTCATACTGCTCTCTATTATTAGGTAAGTTTCCTGAGCTGAAGTAGCGACTTAAAGACGAATCAAGTGTCGTTTCCTACTGGGATGCAGCATTTAAACAGAAGCAACAAATGGCCATAAAATAGTACCTTGACATTTGGTTAACAGACCGGCTGTGGTAAACCCAAGGACTAAGGACGACGAGATCTATTCCAACCCTTCCGCCTCCATTACATTCTTTCTCTTCAAGTCTTAGACCCTTACACACATGCCTTCATAATGTCAACAGGAATATTTTATTAATATTTTGATTATTTGATGCCAATTATCATTATCTTGACTCTTGTATATCTAATGTATAACTCAAGCAACTGCATTGACTAACACCATCCCCCATAAACTACTGCACAATGATCTCCTACACGTCTTCTGCAAGTAACGTCAAGCAATCGAAAATCATGAACCGAACGTTCTAAAGCATGCACAGTGGTAGTGCATTCACTGAAACGAGGAGAAACCGAGACTCATGCATCAAAAGCAAACTTACGTGGTGTGGACTTTGGACGTGCCCTCCTTGGGGAAATGCCGCTGGTCTTGTCCAAAAGCTTTGAACCGTATGTGGTGCCACTGACAGTGACCGGTCGTGTGGCAGTGATTATTGGAGACGTCAGCTTTGGAGTGACAAGATGGCGAGTCCTGGTTATCTGGGGCAGTGATGACTGAGATGCCACATTTAACCTAGTATCCAAGAAAACGTAGCAGAAATAGAACATTAGAAACAACATCAACCATCGGTATTGCTGTCATGTTTATCATTATAAGTATAGAAATAATCATAATTGTTTGTGCTATTCTTATTAAAAACTTATTGAAAAATTATTATTATTATTATAAAAATTACTATCATCACTATTATTAAAAATTATTATTATTATTATTATTATTTAAAATAATAATTATCATTATTATTATTAAAACTAATAATTATCATTATCATAAATAATATAATAATTAAAACCGTTATTGCTTCTATTATTAAAAGTTCTTATCATTATTAAAAAGTATAAAAGTTTCATCGTTTTTATTATCATCACTTCAAGTATTTAAAATAAAACAATTTGTCACCGCAACAAAACAAATTCTTTCCCCTCTTACACTGAATCAGAAAAGGAAGTCATTAAATGCGATCCTCTTCTTTTCTATCCCTCTTATACCCACTTACACACACTTTCATAAATTAATCTATGTATTAGATATAAGACGACATTAAATTACGCCTTTCGTAAGATTAAATTTCTTTAACCTTTAAAAGTATAGACATGAACATGCTTATCTCTCTTCCAAGGCGTCCTGAAAAAGATCTTAAAAAAAGGATACCTACCTTTTTTCTTCAGCTTCCAGCATTGCGTTCAACGCTTCCATCTCCACACTCAACGGGAAATGATGGTTGTAGGCCAAGCCAAGTTCTCGTATCTTAGCATTCAATGTGTCTTGCATATCTCGAAGTTTGGCTTCCAAATTCTTGATGGTGTTTGTAGCTTGGTTTCGCTCGACTTCCAAGGTTTGAATCAAGCCTTGGTTTTGTTGGTCAATGCTGTTGCACTGCAATTGAAAGAGATTGATGAGCTATTTTCTTCTAATTAATTTACTTAGCGTCGGAAAGTGCTGAATGCGTCAGAAGTTTATATTCTGAGATTATGCATTAAACAAAGCTGAGATTCTGTTATGTTTGGTCCCAAAAAGGGAAAGATGCAACGCAGGAGAAGGCAATAAGGAAGACAGGCAAGAAAACAGCACACTTGAAAAGTTTTAGCGCTTACTAAACAGCTAACATCACGCATGTAACTGACGAATTCAAGCCTTGGTTTTGTTGGTCAATGCTGTTGCACTGAAAAAAATATGTATGAGCTGGTTTCTTCTAATTGCTTTACTTAGCGTCGGAAAGTGCTGAATGCATCAGAAGTTTATATTTTGTGAGTATGCATGAAAGAAAACTAATATTCGGTTATGTTTGGTTCCAGGACAAGGCAATAAGGACGATAAGCAAGAATGTAGAACGCACTTCAAAAGTTTTAGCGCTGACTAAACCGTCACTGTGGTTGTGAGCTAAGGCTTGTATCATGTACCGTATGTAATACATGCAGTATAGGAAGACTTCGGCCTCGTACTGTACTTTAATAACCAGTACAAGAGTGTGCAAAACTATCACTTATAGAAACTAAAACGACCAAAGTCTAATCACCTTATCTTCAACACTGATGAGTCGTCCTTGCAGACTATCAATCTTTGCTTTCAGATGAATATTTTCTTCCAATGCCTGTGCCAAGGCTCTGCTTTCGTTTTCCAGTTGATTGCGAAGATTTTGAAGCTGAATGGGGAAATCAAAAACATGCTATAAGTCAGCGCTAACTTAAAGACTTCTTGCTCAGAATGTGTCAAAGGATTTTCATTGAGAGGATCGACATTCCAAACCAGACCTAGCTAGAATTTTCCCCTTCAAAATATGAATAAGCTCCGAGGTTTTCATGGAAAGAAACCTAAAGTAATTTATACTAAATTTTAGGTCCCATGGATAAAGTTTGGACAATATTGAAAAGCAAATTGTCTCTGCCATTCTCCATCGTTTTATAACAAAATTACTCCCTTTCGGAAGTTTTTGAACTTTAAAAACATCGCATCACATTTCGTAACTCCAAAAGTACGATTCACTCCAAACACAGTTCTGGTCCTGAAGCGTACAGTCGTGCTTGTAGGAACGTTACAAAATGCCTTAATATAAATATAATTCCTAAAGAACAGTTATTTCATGTATCTGTTACTACTTGTTAGTACCATCTTTCACAGCCTTGGAAACTAAACGCAATCAACAACATTGTAAACAATGTCTCGGTGTTTATAGTTCTATAAATATCACTCGTGTGTTTATCGTCTGCTCTTCTGTTTATAATACACGAGACGCAAGCATCTTCGACTGCCATAGAACTAAGCGATCAGTTCGTGCTTCAAATAGTGGGAAGCTGGTTTTGGTTATACTACCTACAAATGTTGGGATGACGGACGATTTCAAGCCACTCAGATAGGCTATTCCTGCCTTTAAGAAGGCCTACACGGGCACTAACTTACGGTCAATGTTCACTAGAGTTACCAAAGCGGACAATTCCTTGCGGCCTGTTCGTATGAGAATTTTATGAATGGACCGTTGGGTTAATCTGACAGATGATAGGCTCGCAATGGCTGTCGTCACCTAATCCCATCTTGAAACTACGCAAAACTTTATCTCTCATTTTCGGAACTACTAGAAATTTCATTTACGTTCAATGTAAATAAAATAAACATAACAACATAACAGTAGCCGCATTTGGATAAAATTTACATCAAATAATAAATTCTAACCAAGACATTAACGAAGCTTACATTTGTTTGGTACGAGATTTCTGACTCTTCTTGAAATCGTCGAATTTCAACCTCGTTTTGAAGTCGCAAACGAGCGATCATGGCCGACAAGTTGTCATCCATCAAATTGTTGTCTCCAAGTCTTGATTCTGCAAGTCGGATTGCATTCTCTGCTTCCTCGATTCTTGCCTTCAGATCATAAACTTCCTATAATTAAAGAGAAATAAAAGCTGCATGACATAGATAGGACAAGGGAATTTCCTTTGGTGAAGAGTGGACAGCTTTAAAACATAACGGTTGTATAAACAACTCTGTTAATTTTATATCAATGGAGAAGGCAATGGCAGGGGGATGGCAATCGTGGAAACAAACGAGCACCAAGAAACAATAAGAATTCATACATTGCCCTCGTTTTCTTATCTCTGAGGGAGATCAAAGTATGCCAAAAGATACAGATATGTCGAAATCATTCTGTCTGTGTTTCCTTTGCAGGCAATAAAGATTTAAACACCATCCTTTTTCATCAATGCAAATAGGAACTGTTCCTTTAACACCAAAACAAACCAATCAGCCATGGGTTTTTGAATGCAGCACCTCACCCATAGTGGTGCAAGTAGAAGGAACACTTTTGAGGGCAAAGTCATGGTGTCCAAATTTCATTTTCATTTCAGACTCCTTGAGCAAGCAATGCCTCTGAGTAAAAAGATGGTGAAGATGCCAAATGCTTTTATATGTAGCACCAGATACTGTTTCACCACTTTCAAAGCACCACCTACCACAAACAATACTGATGGTATATCACATTCAAAGAGCACCTACCTTTTCATGAAGTTGTCTCTCAAAGTCAAGTTTTCCTTTCAGCTGTCTGGCCAAGTTTTCAAAGTCTCCTTTAGCTGCAGCTTCCACATCGAATGCATTTTGTGTTTCTGTAAGCATTGAGCTTAGGTGATCTCTGTCCTTTCTTGTATCCAAGTGTGCATTTTTAAGTTGGGTGATTTCTATATTCAGTTCCCCAATTCTTGCATCCTTTTCTGTGATTATTCTCTGCAACTCACTCATAGCATTTTCGCATTTCTTGCGATTGGCTACCTCATCATTTATCCTTTGGAGGGAAAAACAGTTTTTTATTCATTTGTTAAGTGCTACAAACTTCAGATTATGAAAATGAATTAAAGGTTCATAATTGATAATTTTGATTGTTTGTGACAAAAACAACATCTGGATTTAATTTTCTCATTATATTTTTAAATGTGAGCATATAGGGGTGTTTAGAAAGTATCTCTGGAACCATTATTTCACAAGAATTCAGATCTGTGTAATAGTGGAGGCAATTGCCTCTGTTGATGCTGAAAAGCCAGCTTGCTTGCCCTAGCTGAGTAAGAGGTAACCCATCTAATGTAAAGGACTCTCTTTGAAATACACTTCATAACAGACCTTCTTATGAATGACAGTATCTTTTATGAATACGAAAATGAAAAAACACAACAAAATATTAGCAGACTTGAGGAGACATAACAATGCCTTGAAAAATCCCTCTTCTGACATACTCCACAAACTATAACTCAAAGTTGGTCCTGTTATTGACCTACACCCCATGTTCATGTTTAATGTTACCTAATAGTGCTGCAGTTCTGAAGAAGCACCAGGGCATACCTCTTACTATAGCTTGCATCATAGTTATGTATAATCTATGCTGTATAAAAAGATACTTAAACTAGAAACCCAATTTTTATTGCAATAACAGATATCCATCACATATTAATATCATGATTAATAATGCCAACTTCCAGCAATAATTAAGGTAGATGCCACAATGATTCATCATTGACCACTATTGGTGTCATCATCATATTAATGCATAATTAATTATATATTAATTTAGGCAGTCAGCCTTGTTGACCTTGGCATGGTTACCCAAAAATCAACATTGTGAAAGAATTTCTCTCTTGAGGCAAGAAATTGTCACTGAGCAGTGATGAGACAAATAGGGAAGTGAAGGGAACACAAGACATCAAATCAGCATACACAAAGAAGAAGGACAACAAGTAGAACCTGATATTGCGGAAGAAAAAAAAAATTTTATTCAGAAAGTAACACAGACAGGTAAACAATAAAGTGTGACTTGGTGTCAGAAGTGGGACAGTATAACAAAAGGAACAATGGGACTAACAATCATAAATCAAGCAATATTATGTAAAACATACTTGTCTTGCATATCTGCTGCCATAGTGCCATTCTTTGATGCTGCCAGTTGGAACTGGTTCCTTTCATGCACAGCAGCATCATGCCTCTGCCTCAGTTCTTCAAGTTCACGTTCATACAAGGTCTTAAGGTTATATATTTCTTCTTCAAGCATTTTTGATGTATTCATGATGGTAGAAGATTCCATATTAGCTGCCTGCTCCTTCATATGTCGAACTTTTGTGACATAGTTCTGAAATCTGTCTTGAAGGCTATTTAAGAGTTCTTTATCATAATATCTGCTCAGAAGCAGTGGTGTAGTTGTTAAAGTTGCAGTCATCTTGGTGAACTTCTAAATTCTATAAAAGCAAACAAGCAAGAGTATAAAAACTATGTTACTTCACATTTTAAAAAAACAAAGGCTTTACTGACAACATATAGGAGACAAGAATTTGGTTGAATACAAAGTAAAATGTTGTTATCCAGATAATACAATCCCAAAATTTTTGTAATTCCAAGTAGTCGATATTTGTCAAATATATCTTTAACTTAAAGCTACAGCCAATACCTTCAATATTCAGTTAATAAGGTGCTTTTATTTCTTAGTTAAAAGGATCAACATGAACCTTAATAAGTAGTACAGCTTTCAACCTGCCTTTCCTTGCCAAGTGCTATCCAACACAAGCTCATTGCATAATACACTGTAAGCTATCAAGCAGTTACATCTCAAATATTCAATATATGTGTATCTGTGTGATATTGCTGAAACAAATTGAAGGCTAACTTATACTCAAACACCTCCTGTTGAAATGGGAAATGCATCTCCATATGCCAATTACCTTTTAACTTTTTGGGATACCACAGTTTAACAAACTCAGCTCATGTACTTACCTGGTTTTGATGCCGGCACTCCATTTTGTCAATTATTAGGTAAAATAAGCTATTAAAACTTCACAATGAGTTTCTAATTGATTGCATTGCCTAACCAGGTCTAATCACCAAAGAAGGTATACTGGTGAACAATGTGTTTGGTTGCAAGGTGACAAGTATAGTCATTCCATTGTAATTAGTCAAAACTACACCGCCTCCAACATGTCCATGTATGAAGTGACATGAAACAGCACAACATGCTGAAATTAAAATCACCTTATGAGATAAACATTCCTTAACTAGGGCTAAATTCATGGCACTAATTTAATGATTGGTAAATAATATATTCATCAGGTACTGTATAGGTAAATAGTAGTCAAAGACCTTACTCTCCCCAAAAGGAAAAACTCTATTGCAATTGGTCATTCAATTTATGAAGCTAGTGGCAGGTTAACCACATCATTCATAAAGTAGGCACAAATAACTTCAAACAAATAGGATGATTCACTGAATAGAAAGCATTAATTAAGTATTCATGAAGTTATGGCCAACGACCAATGAAGACGTAAGGATATTCCCATCAAGGTCTAAAACCACAACAAGGACCCAGAAAACCATCCTTTTCACTTTGTCATAAAGTTAAACAATGTTATGCAGTGTGAATAGCAGATAACACAGTTAAAAATACCTTCCTGCTTTGGTAAAATGTAATTAATACCCTTTTGAGAAAAATAATTGCTTTGAAACTTGTGACAATGCAGTCTGGTGCATGGAGAATGTTTAAGTATGGAGCTCATCTTTAACTAAGTGCTCTAAACTGACATATAATCCAAAAAATTAATACTAGAATGAATAAATTGGACTGTCAGTATTCATTTTGTAAATCACAATTTATGCCACTAATTCTGAAGGCAATTTTTTACCCTCCCTCTCCAAACAAATTCACAGAACTGCAAAAGAATAGTGTCTCCATGCCTTGATAAGTTCCCTTTGCCTTACAAAATACAAGACCAATCTGACAACTTAAACCTAAATTTATGTCTACCATCTGACAATGTAGTTAGCACTTTCAATGTACTAGATGACTTCTTATATCTTTGAAGGTTAACATATTTTAAGAGCAAAAAATATAGGGAAAGCAAAGAAATGGTTAGACTAGACCTAGCTTTAATCCAGGGCACTGGAAAGTACTTTAATTATCAAAAAAGGTCTAGTGTTTTTCAAAGTTGCCATGGATACCACATCTGAAAATATGATAAAGCCCTAAGTATCCTAGGACATAAATTATATACCTTATGAGAAAAAAACACATCTAAAATACAGTGGAACAAACAAATTTTTCTTGGAAAACTTTACTTTACAATGTTAACTTGCAAGAATTTCTACTATCGCAACAATAGGTCACCTGCTATTATCAAGTCTCATAATTATGCTAAGGTTTGATCAATATGCACTAATTGGGAGAAAGGGATTGGTAGACATGTGGTTGTTTATAAAAATTCGAGTTTAATTGGTTGTCAAGCACCCATAACACATAACAGCTAATAGTACTTGTGTAAGTGGGAGTAGTTCTCATAGTTTGGACTTATCAAGGCTGTTTATAAGTGGATGATGTTTGAGGCAGCAATTGCAAAACAATTTAGGTGGTCCTGTCTTAATATAGATTCAATGTACATGCTTGTTGCGGCTAATTGCTTTCAGCTCTGTGCGATGTAGTATCACGAGTTAGATTTCTTTATAAAGCAAAGCGAATTATTTACATAAACAGGAGAGTGATCCAATATTGGTTCTAAGTTGCATTCAACCTGTTTTCCCTCAGAGAAAACCCTTCTCTGTTGCGTTTACTTATGAGTAAAGGCTGAATGTACATTAAAAAGAATTGAAATCTGACGATCGTTGAGACAATGAGGTACAAACAACCGTGCGGACCTTAGCAAACCCCAATTAAAACCAAAGTTAGGACTGCTGCCGGTCTCTAAGAGAGCATGAATATCGTGTACTGAGCTAGTAGACCGTGTTAGGTTTAACACCATAACGACGTCTAAAATGTCAAAGAACGATACGCCTTCCGAAGCAATAGAACTGGAGATGATGGACCTATCGACAGAATCGACCTGGAGAAACCACGAAGTCGTTGTCTTGGTGTGCATCATTTTTCAACCTAACCAGGTGTGGTTATGTGCACAGTTTTAAGTTCACAAGCAATTAAAGAAACGATGTACTTTTTCTGAAAATGGTTGAGGCAAGAAAGTAGGAAGTAGGGTGATTTGATAAGCACAACATAAACATTTACATCTTGAAATTTCCTAATTAATTACTGTCTCAGTACGATATGAGAATATATACAAACTAGCGCTTTAGGCTACGGTGCAACTATCGATCACCGTTTAAAGGAAAGACATAAATATGTGGTGACAATATGATTAATTAACTTACAAGCGAAGTAAAGGAAATTAATTCCAAAGTTTGTTGCAATGTGAGTAGTTCTTAGTTGATCGTAACGTACAAATTTGACTCTATTGAAAAGAAACTTGATTCATTAGGAGCGATCAGGATAAACAGTTGTATCCTGGGAAACAACTGAAGTTCGTAGCTCTTTCATGGGCAACAATTAAGTCAGACAAAGACGACCAAGTTTCTAATGTTGAAGAACAGAGGCTGATCAAATACCAACACTTGAAACTAACAAAAGACAATCCGGGTTTCCAAGGTGTCTCGATGAGTCTGATCTTTTCAAATGATCAATTCTGACATTTATGATAATTACAAGTTACAAATAAACCTGTGCAGGCACCGTATTACATGTTACTGTAATACCAAGTGTTATTCGAAAACAAACTAATTCGTGCAAAGATGAAAACTCACCTTCCGGTATGGTCTGATCACTGATGCCTCAAGCTGTGCTCTTGTCTTACGATCCTTTTAAATTTGTAGTAATATCGTTTATTGTAGTAAAATCTTGCCCGTAATATATAATAGCTGCAAGATCACTATGCACGATCACTTAGAAGCCCCTTTGCTTCGTTCTCCACGTTGCCACTTTTCCGATCTGATGTTCCATTACTGCCCTGCCTCTTTTATGGTCAAGTGAGACTTAACGGTCACCATAGTAACCGTTTGGCGTTCTTGGATACCTAGATACAGCGCATGCGACCTGATCGTTAATACCGCAGACCATTCTCATGGAAACACAACTTAAAAATCTGCACCTCTAAAAGCAAACAAAAACACTGCCATAGATCCCATCTTTAATTAATAATTAAAAACTCCGTGACTGTCAGAATTAGAAATATGCAAAAATCAGCCAGTAACCAATTGAAGGCCACCGGTGAGCCATTCATTAAACAACAGCGCTCTCCTATAGTATACCGACATAGCTTCGCATTCTGTACCTCAGTTGTAAACAATGAAATACGTTATTTACAAGTTGCTGTCTAGTGAATATACCACGACCGTCTGTGAGAAGCGGTCAGATTCTCATGGTAACCATTCACTTTCAGGCTCTCCCATACCGAGAGATGAAAAAAGACTGCAACTAAAACTAACTAGAAAACTATGGGCAACCTTTCGAAAAGTGTGCAAAAATTTTGATAAGCTACGACTCGGAAATTGACGTTTATTACCTTGAACAATAAAACGTAGGGGAATTTTAAAGAAATGGCAAACTGAGTCATCCCTTTAACAGAAAGTAATGACCGGGTTGCACAATACTAAATTATGTGGAAGTTATCTTTTTTTAAACATTTGCAAGAATCTCGGCAATTTAACCTAGAAGTCGTCAAGGAACTTTCGTTACCTATAGCAACTGTCACTTAATTAAGGTTCTTGAAAAGGGCTCGAGTTAGCTCTTTCCTAGATGATCATTTGGCAGTTGAATGAAACATTGCCTCAAACTTTCCATTACAAAGCCTATAAGCATTTATGTACCTCCAAACTCTCATTTGGGAAAGAAATTCGCCTTCGATATATTGCATCGATCTCAAATATTTAGGTCGAGGTCATTTTGAACTTTTGTTACCTGTAGTAACAGTTACTTACTGAAGGGGTTTTAATACTTTCCAAGCTAGCATTTTGATATATGATCATTTGGCAGTTGCATACACGTTTTCCCATATTTTCCAAAATATTTTCCATACTTTATCAGGCGCAGACTACCTCACAGATCTTGTCTGTGAATTGAGTTTCGTTTCTTTCTCTGTAGAAGTTTGTCTTTTCTACAAAATATCTTTACAAAATTAATTTTCATCTTTTGAATTTTTCCATCGGTTCCATCGGTCCATCCGTTTGAATTACAAGTCCCTTGGGATCAACCACTAGGTGGTTGTATGTTTTATCATAATGTACACAACCAAAGTTTTATCATAGATATGTGATCTTACAACATGTATATGAACATCAGCTCTAAGATCTCGTTGACCGCCGGCCTTCTTGATAAAGGCACTTTTTTGTTGAAAAGTAACACTGGAGTACACCTAACTACATGTCGTTGCGAAGATCTTTTTGTCAAGAGATTGTACTGTAGACTAATTTCCTTTTGGACACCTTTCTAAAAGTCAGCATTGATGTTGTTTTGTTGAGAAGAAAATTAAATACAGGCAGCCACTTGTTTGATAGAGTTTTGTACAGATAAAGATCTATTTCAGTAATTGTGTACTTTGGTTGTAATTTTTGTACACTGCTATTCAATTTTTATCTGTCTCTCATTATTTTACTCATGGCCCAAAGTCTAAAGAAGAAAGATCATCTCGCTAAATGTGAATATAAATTCTCTCGTATTTTTTGTCGATTTCTTGTTGATCTTTAACAGCAATTATATGTTACGTTTTGAGATGCGGAACGGGGATTGGCGGTATATGCCAACAGCTGAAATTGGAAAAAGCTCATTCAAACGAGTTCACATTTCTTAAGTGAGTCTTTCTTCAATAAAGTGCCCGTTCTGTTTCTCTTAATTTTTATCTAGTTGCGTAACTTTGTAAATTGTATGTCTAGTTACAAATCTCACCCCACGCAGTTCAGTATAAGAGAAGAAATAGTGTACGTGCTTTGCTATTGCCAGAGAGATGATAGGTGATTACGTTTGTTGACCAGATGTGATTCATTCCCAAAACTTTAGTATATAAATCATCAACTTACATTTCACTCCTTTAGATACTGTATAATAATTATTGCTTACATTTTGTAATAGTTTAGTTTCATTCAAACATGTTCTTATTTAACTTTCACAAACATTTCATCTTGCTTTCATTTCGCAACTTTGGAGAATACTCAATCTTTTACCACAATAGAATTTAATATAAATATACAAAACCATACGTTGAGAATTATTATTTTCTTGCATTGACTAAACTTTTTTCGTTATTGTTCATGAATGTACTATGACAAAATTTGCGAAACACCACTAAACTCGGTTTCAAAGAATAATTCATTGTTGATACTTCTAAAATTGATTTTCCATTGATGAAACCAAAGATACAGGAAGTACCTGTAATGAGGTAGAACTTTCTTCCTCGATACGGTAAGCAACACTAGAGAAACTCAGTTGCTAGGCATGGTTTTGAGTTGTATGGCCTATGAAGAAAGTTTCTGTATTTAAGAGACACTACAATGTTTCTATTTCCGTGTCCATGGCTCAATTTAAATATATCAATGACAGCATGAGAATACCTATTCAACTCGTGCATTGCAGGGGACCTTATCGGGAACTCTCTCTTTTAAAGTCTAAGGAAACACCCATATTCTTTGTAACAAGAAGTAGATGTCCACATTAAAGATGTGGAGCACTAGAGAAAATCAGTTGGTAGGCATGGTTTTGAGCTTTTGAAAATGCATGGCCTATGAAGAAAGTTCCTGTATCTAAGAGAAACTATGGTGTTTCTATTTCCGTGCTCATGGTTCAATCTTAATACATTAAAGACATCATGAGAAGATCTATTCAACTCGTGCATTGCAGGGGACCTTATCGGGTACTCTCTCTGTTTAAATCCATGATTCCTGTTCCTTGTAATGGGTAATAGAAAGTCATAATTTGGACAGCGCTACAAAAAGGGAAATACTTTTTACAACGGACTAATAAGGGAAGGAATCTGCTCGTGAGTGGAGGCCTAAGGTTAAAATTGACCACTAGTTCCATCGTTTGCTAGTACATTATGCTCAAAATCCACTGATCTGGAACATGGACTTTGCCAACATAAAGGTATCTCCCTCTGACGAAAGCAAGAATGGTATATTTTTGGCATTTGTTCATGTCACTACGTAGGCTCCTCCGCCAGAGCAGAATGTTTAAGTTCTGATACAGTGCGTATTTAACGAATTGGCTCGTGCGCTCCTAATACGTTTTAATGCAAAATCCCCTGATCTGAAACATAGACTTTGCCAAAATAAATATATCTCTCCTCCACGAGAGAAGGAAGGTTGAATTGTAATGAGTTGTACATGTCACTGCATAGGCTCCTCCATCAGTGTTAAGTGATTAAGTTTAAAATGGGACCAGTTGACTTGTGCATGGTGATCTGCTTGTCAATAGCCTAACTTAATAAATATATACCCATCTAGATGTAGTAAAATAGAAAGAACGAGAAATAGAACAAACTTCTGAACTAGACTTTCTCTTGCTGAATTGGATTTGTATTGAAGTCCAAAGTGGAAACAGAAAGCTTATGCCAACCTTTCATTGGCTTGCCTATCATTCAAATAGAGCGACTGGTATCATGAAATAGTTACCAAAAGTGCGAAGATATAACAGCTATGAGGGACGGTAAGGCGGATCGGGAGGGGAGGGGGCAAGTAGCCTGGGTTCAAATCTATTTCTTCACATTTCACTAAGGTGCCTTTGGTCATTACGTGGAAAGAGTGTTTCGTGTCGATATGCATATCTTGCTGTGAAAGTAACACAATGTCTGTCGCAATCAATATTTATTTTGATAAAGTTGAAAAGTGGTTACGGAAAAAATTGAGATTTGGCAAATCTTTGAAAGCATGACCCCCTCTGTTCCCCCTGTTCCCCTGTCCCTGCAAAAGAATTTGTTGAAGCAACAGCGGGTATGTGCTAGTAACGGGTCATTCCAAGGGCCCTCGGGGTGGAAAAGATACCTCGTCCCGTTACTGATAGCCTGGAGCGATCAATTCTCTCGTCCTCCCTTAATGCCTATGCTCTCAGTCACCCAAATTTATAAGGCCTACACACTACTGAAAGAAACAGTGGCTTTATAATTACAATGCCAAACTTATAAACTATATCAAATGAAGACAAACGTCTGTCCACACGCCTTGTGTGAGAGCTACAAATCTCCAATTCAAAGACACAGACACCACATCAAAGAACCACAAGGCCGTTTTGTTCACCTTAAATGGCAATCGTTCATTGTATTTCTGGTAGTTTATCGTATTTCAAAATTTGCATACAAAACTTGGATTTCAAGAATTAAGAATCAAGAAACCTGTACCGTTGAATCTTTATATACCA
>JAAAKM020000473.1:0-24541 GCA_010016025.2 Alatinidae sp. Z8VKAUB7J3
GTGGGCGGCGGCTGGGAGAACACCGCCTCGGGCGCCCGCGCCCCGATCGGCGGCGGCAGGACCACCAGGTGGGAGACGCCGAAGGCGGCGAACAGCGCGGCCAGCCCGGCGGACACCGGCGCGATGCCGTCCCGCGTCGAGCGGTCGAGATGGCGCTGGAGCTCGCGCGCTCCCTCCCCGGCGTCGCCCCGAGACGAGGGAAGCGGATTCCGCGGGGAGACGGGAGTGCGCACCGGCGGCACCTCCGGGTCGGCAGATCGGCCTCCCGTGGCTCTTCGGCCGGCGGAGGGGCGGGCTTGACCTTCGGCGCCATCGAGAAGCCCGGACGGGGCGACGGCCGCCCGGCCCGGACCCTCTCGGCTCAATCGGGCGGGCAGGAGCTCGTCGAGCCGTCGATGCCGGCATCGCGCGGCGCGACCTGCGAGAGGCCGCCCGAGTCGTACGACCCGACACCGCCGCAGCTCCTGCCGCGCACCAGGAACCAGCGCAGGTTCCCGGTGTCGTCGGTCAGCTCGAGCGTCTCGCTCGCGTGGTCGGCGGCCCAGCAGGTGTCGGTGGCCGCTTCGTAATCTCCCTCGGTCGCGAGCAGCAGGGCGAGATCGCCACCGACGACGTCGAACGTCGTCGCATCGGCGGGCAGCAGCCAGGAGAGCTGCACGCCGACCTCGGCCCGATCGACCGTCAGCCCGTCGACCTCTCCGGTCGGCGCCGGCAATGGACACGCATCGAGTCCATCGCTGTCCCAGACGACGGCGTAGGGATAGTAGCCGTCGTTCTTGCTGCCGAGCGCGTGCCAGTAGATGCCACCGCCGCTCACCTGTGCGAGCGATGCCGGCTCCCCCGGCTCCGTCGCCATGTCCTCGGTCGGCCCGACCGTCATGTCGTCGAGGTTGTCGTCGACCGTCGAGGCGACCTTCTCCCAGCTCAGGTGCGCGACGTCGACCGAAACGGAACGGACGTCCCCCTCTCCCGAGTAGTCGGCGACCGATACCGCCGATGCCGCGGTCGACAGGTACCACTGGGCTCCGTCGGCCTCCTCGACCCGCAGCAGGTGACGGATAGACACCCCCGTCGACGGCTGCGGCCGGCCGGTGGGCCAGGCGTGCTCGTACACGATCCGGGCGTCCGGCGCCGACAGGTCGATCCGCTTGTTGAACACGCCCCAGTAGTAGGTGCCCACGACGCAGAGCTTGCGGTCGGTCGCCACGTAATCGTGCTCCCCCGGCTCGGTGTGATCTCGGATCTGGATCGAGCGGGTGATCGTCCCGGTGAACGGCGAGGAGGCGGCCCAGACCGTCCCGGAGCCGCCGGTGGCGATCGGGTACTTGGTCGACACGCCGTCGTCGTGGACGAAGATGTCGGCGCTGGCACCGGTGACGAACTCCTCGCGGAGCTCGTCGACGGACAGCTCGGGCAGGGTGCCGGTGAAGCTCCAGTACCCCCAGAACTCGGGACGGAGCTCGGCCTCGCTCGGGACGTCCGAAGTGGGCACGGCGAACTTGTTGCTCAGGTAGAGTCGCACCTGAGGCTCGAAACCATCACCGAGGATCACGCCCACGTCGGCGCGGGTGGACACGCCCTCCTCCGGGAGCAACCCGCCGAGCA
Organism: Alatinidae sp. Z8VKAUB7J3; assembly: GCA_010016025.2. NCBI lineage: Eukaryota > Metazoa > Cnidaria > Cubozoa > Carybdeida > Alatinidae > Alatinidae sp. Z8VKAUB7J3. Next base: position 1,606 of record JAAAKM020000473.1, read on the forward strand.
CCGACAACGGCATCGACAGCTCGTAGTCGCCGCCGCTCTGCCCGAGCTCGACGAGATCGCCGACGTCGGCGACGCTCTCGAACGCCACCTCGCGAACCGGCGACTGGTACGTGTACGGTGCCCCACCGCCGGCCCAGGTGGCGACCTGCTGGTAGCGCGCCGCGGCTACCGGACCGTCGGCCGGGTCGTTGCCGGTGCGGGTGACGAAGACCCGGAAGTCTCCGCCCAGCACCGAGCTGCTCTCGACGTCCGAGGTGTCGGTCCGGACGAACAGATCGAGGCCCCCGCCGGTGTTGAACAGCTCCTCGTAGCCCGATAGGCCGGAGTTGTCGAGCAGCTCCGGGTCGCCGGTGCGGAACGCGGCGTAGAGGCGATCGCCGGCGATCTCGACCGCCACGTCGATACCGCGATGGACGTCGACGGTGAGGAACTGCTCGTCGTCCCATTCCGAGAGATCGCCGTCGACGGTGATGGAATCGTCGGTCAGCTCGACGACCTGGGTCACCAGCTCGATCCCGAAGGCGGGAACGGTGATCGTGCTCGGCTTGCCCGCCTGCTGCTCGGCCGTGACCGTGACGGTCGTCGGAGCGGCGCGCACCACGGTGTCGAGGCCGACCACCGCGAACACCTCGGAGAACTCCTTGCCGGCGACCAGGTAGACGTCGCCCGTCGACGTCTGGGTCAACCCCGACGGCCAGAAGTGCTCGTTCTTGAAGCTGAGCTCGCTCAGGAGCTGTCCCTGGGAGTAGTCGTCGAGCCTCAGCAGCGGGAACACCGCATCGTGGGCGCCGAGCTCTCCGAGGTAGAACCCGTCGACGGTGAACAGGAAGATCTCGCCGCTCTTGCCGTTGATCGCCCAGATCTCTCCGGCGTCGCCCACGTCGGGCGTGGCAGTGAAGCCGATCATCCGTGCCGTTCCGGCGCCGACGTCCCCCGGCCATCGGGGCGGCCCGCCGCCGGTCCCGAACTGGCCGTTCTGCGAGTGGTACAGCCAGCGCTCGGCCCCGGACGGGTCGTAGCCGTACAACGGCCCACCGCCCACCACGGTCCATCCTTCGGGGCTGGTGACGACGTCGCCGTGAGCCTCGTCGTTGACGTAGAGCCGCACCAACCCCTCGAGGTCCCACACCGGGACGCCGTTGTCGAGCACGGTCGGGGCCGGCACGTGGTATCCGTTCGACTGGCTCAGGCCGAGGTCGTGGTCGATCGCCTGTCGGCCGGTGTCGTCGTCCAGCTCGGCGAACTGGAACTCCTCCAGCTCCGCGACGCCGTTCAGGTTCTCGTCCGACCAGACGAAGTACAGGAACGACGACGCGATGCCGAGCTGCTCCGACCACACGGCGAAGACGTCGGGGCGTTGCAGCTCGTCCCAGCCGTTGCCGCCGCTGCCGACGATCGCGCACAGCCGCGGCTGGGTCGTTCCGTCACCGTAGAGCCAGAGCATGGCGCGGGGACGCGAGAAGCTCTGGTTCTGCATGTAGGCGTCGCTCAGGTAGACGTGTCCTCCGACGTGGATCGGCTGCTCGGCGTCGCCGCGTTTCGCCGGCAGGGTCAGAGCCGGGTCGAGCCCGACCTTCAGGTCCCAGATGGCTCGCGGCCGGCAGGTGTCCTCCTGCCAGTCGAGCACGAACTCACGCAGGACGTCGCGCGCGGCCCGGGTCGTCAGGTAGAAGCGGGTCGGGTCCTCCGGGTCGAGGTATCCGCCTCCTCCGTAGGGAGACGGCCCGTAGAACGCGCGCACGAACGTGCCGTCGACGTTCCACAGGCTGACCCGTTTCGGCTCGACCGAGATCTCCGCCACCCAGACCCGATCGAGCTCGTCGATCGCGAGGCCGCCCGGATAGCGCATCTTCTGCTCGTCGTAGAGGCCGAACTCCTCCTCGGCGTCGCCCTCTCGGCCGATAGCGAACAGCGGAGCACCGGTCGAGTCGAAGACCTTGACCTGGTGGCTCGTGCCGTGGTCGGAGACGTACAGCCGGCCCGAAGCGTCTCGTGCGAGGCGGAACGGCTCGACGAGATCGGTCGCGATCCACGTCTGCTCGCCGCTCAGCGCACCGGTGCTCCAGTCGACGTCGAAGGTGCGGACCTCTCCGTCGATCACGGCGTAGAGCCGGCCGTCGGGATCGACCAGCACGCCGCGAGGATCGACCGCCGCGACCGAGGACAGTCGGGTGCCGGCCGAGAGGTCGACGAGCTCCAGGGTGTCGTCGTGCGGCAGCGACAGCACCGCCACGCCGTCGTAGACCGCGATCGACATGCCGGAGGTGCGCCTGTACTCGGTGCCGTTCGGCAGGTGCCCGGTCGAATAGAGATCGACGAGCCCGCCGGAGTCGGTGTAGCCGGCGATGGTCATCACCTTCAGCTCCGACTCCGGATCCTCCGGGTCTTCGACGGTGTCGGGTACGGCACGGTAGAGATGGTGGGTCGGGTCGGGGAGCGACCCCACGTCCCGTGCCGCAGCCCACGGGGCGACGAACCCGCCCTGGCGGAATCCGAAGATCTTGCGCCCGTCGAGGTCGAGCCAGACGTTGCCGTGCCCGGCCTCGTCGGTGTGCGACCCGACGAAGACCTGAGGCACCGGATCGAATGGCGAGCCGGCCGGCAGGGCGACCACGTCGACCGGAGGCGAATGGTCGGCGAGCCAGGCGCCGGAGCCGTCCTCGGTCTTCCAGGGAGGGTCGCCCTCGGTGTTGACTCGCACCTCGGTGCGCAGTGCCAGCCCCTCGTGGGTCAGCACCCGGACGGTGTACTCTCCGGCCGCCACCAGCGACCGCTCGATGTCGTACGCCTCCTCGGCCAGGGCGATCCCCTCGTCGTAGCCGTCCCACAGGTAGGTGTGGCTGCCGGCGGGATGGAACGCCCCGCCGATGAGGTTCCTCACCCGGTGTCCGTCTCCGTCCTCCAGCACGATCGTGACGTGACCGTCGGTGGCGAGCGTGAACGCGATCGGGATGTTGGGAACGACCTCCTGGGCGTGGACCGCCCCCAGCACGAGACCCACGAGCCCGACGACGATCCGGCGCATCTCATCCCCCCTCGGAGCGGCTTCAGGATTCCGTTCGGCGACGCGCGTTCTCGCCCCGCGGGGCGAGCCACCACGGCGGAAGTGGCCTCGGCGGGCGCGCAGGTGGCGCGACACGTCGGTAGGCGAGGAGCTCGGGACGTCCGCGAGGGGCCCCGTTTCCGTCGCGGGCCGGTCGGAAGGCCGAACGGCGCCGTCGGCGACGGCGACGGCGACGAGGATACCACGCGGCGACCGGAGACCGAGACCCTCGGCATCGCGGCTCCGAGTCGAGGTGCGCAGGGCGTGTCGCCGAGGACACGCGATCTCGGACCTCCAGGTCGGCACCGGGCGATTCCGTGGCACAACGGACAGGACCGCATCCACAGTCCATCCCGACCTGGCCGCGGGCTCGCGCCCGGGTCGAGCTGCGTGCACCCCGGAAACGAACAGGAGGTCCACATGAAGCGCTTCCACCCCCTCGGAGCTCGCCCGCTGTCGTCGATCCTGGTAGCGACGGCGCTCCTCGCCACACCCGCTCCGGCGCGCGAGCCCCGGGATGCCCCCTCCGACCTCTCCCCCTTCGGCGAGTCGCAACGGGTCGAGCCGTACGCCTGGGAGCACGACTATTTCATCGGTCCGATCGAGGGGTTCACCGTCGACTGGCACGCAGTCCCGGAGCGCACCTGGATCCCGCTCGGCACGGTCGTTCAGCTCACCCGTTGGGCCGATCCCGAAGACTCCGTCCTGTGGGAGGGCGCGCTGGAGCACACCCGGGATGCCCTCGGCTCGACGGCCGAGTGCCGATTCGATGCGCTCGGCCCTCACCTCGTCTCGGTCCATGTCGAGGAGGCCGATGGCTCCGCCTCGACCCGGACGACCGAGTTCGTCGTGGTCGACTACCCGGTCGAGGAGATCCGGTTCGGCGAGCTTCGGCTCCGATCGGGCTCGGTCGAGGCGAGCGGGCCGAAGGCCGAGGAGTCCGACGAGCCGCCCCACACCTGGGGCTCGGTGGCCTCGGTCCGACGGCTCGGCGACGGCTCCTACCTGACGTCCGTCGGCCGCGTGCTCGACGCGACCGTGGCCGTCGAGCCGGCCGGGTTCGCGCCGCTCATCGAGTGGCGCCTCGACGGCATCCCGGCCTCGCTGCCGCTCGGAGCGACGAGCCAGCTCTACCTCGACGACACCGTCGGGAACCGCCGCCTGACCGTCCACGCCCCGGGCCGGGAGAGCGGTGCGACGGTCCGGACCTACTCGACACAGCTGGAGCTGCTCACCGAGATCCCCGACGTGATCCCCGACGGCATGGAGCTCCGCTTCCGCGCCACCACCCACCCGCCAGGGCTCGAGGAGCAGGTACGCTGGCTCGCGACCGCGATGCCGGGCGTGCCGGTCCCGACCCACGGTACGGGGACGACCTTCTCGGTCCGGTACTACGACACCTGGGGGGAGCACGGACAGTGGGTCGGCGTGCAGGCGGATGACGCCGCGTTCAGCCACGACGGCGGCAAGGGGGTCGGCAGCGCCGACAGCATCACCTGCAGCTCCACCGCCGAGTGCGGTGTCGAGACGAGCGCCTCGATCGAGTGCCGGGACGCCGGCGCCGCCACCTGCTTCTGCAGCGGTATCGACGGACGCGCCGAGTGCTTCTGCGCGGGCGGCGGCGAGGCCGCCTCCTGCGAGCAGGAGTGCTGCGACGACTCGTCGGCCTCGACCTCCTGCCCGCCGGGCTCCACCGCCACCTGCTTCTGCAGCGAGATCGGCTCACCGCAGGCGGAGGCGCAGTGTAGCTAGGTCCCGGGGGCCGCGGAGGGAGCCGACGTCATGCGGGAGCGGGCGTCGGCTCCGGCGGTACGACGCGGAGCGCGGTCGCGAGCTCGGCGGCCTCGGCGAGGAGCGTATCGAGGCGCCCGAGCCACCGGTCCGCCGGGCAGGGTGCAGCCCGACCGTCGGGAAAGGGGTCGGCCGCGCGCGCGATCCGCCTGCGGCCCGCCGCCCCCTCGTCGACCCAACCGGGGTGACGCATCATCGCGACGCTGAGGTGGTCGGCCTGTTGCACGATGCGCTCCAGCGACTCCAACTCCGGCGGACAGCGTCCGACCAGAGAGCCGTAGTCGTGGTGCCATCGAATCGGAATCGCGATCGCTTCGGGCAGTCCCCACAGCTCACAGGCCCGGGCTCCCAGCTCGGCGTGCGAGTAGCCACAGAGCTCCAGATCGGCGGCGTGCAGCTCGGACGGCGTGCGCCAGCACGTCTCGTCGACGCGCCCGAGCTCGTCGGGGCTGTGGTCGAACATGACGAAGCGTCCGATGTCGTGCAGCAGCCCGGCCAGATACGCCTCCTCGGGAGCGACACGGAGCTCGGGCGCGAGAGCGGCGAGGGCCCGGGCCGCGACGGCGGTCTGGAGAGCGTGGACCCAGAGCTCGCGCTGCGGCCGTGTGGAGGGAACGAACACGCGCGCCACCGAGTGCGCCGTGACCAGCTCTCGCAGAGCCACCGTGCCGACCCGCACGACGGCCTGCGACAGGGTGAGGGTCGGCGCCGGCTCCCGCACCGACCGCCGCCCCGCGCTCCGCACCAGCAGCACCGCGAACGCGGGATCGGAGGCGGCGAGAGCCTGGACATCGTCCGAGAACTCGGAGCTGTCCGGGTCGAGCCAGGCCAGCCGTTCCACCACCGCCGGCAGCAGCGGCAGCCGATCCACCTTCTGCTCCAGCTCCGCGAGCGTCCGCCTCTGTCGATCACTCAACACCGCGCCGGGCCTCCGAGCCGATCGCACCCGCCGATCGTATCGGCGCACGCTCCGCCGAAGGTGAGCCCGAGCTCGGCTGTCGACAGGCTCGCGTACGGTCCCGTCCCGTGGCCTCGGGGGCCGGAAACGCTCACTGGCCCCCGCGACCGGGAGAGCTCGACTACGGGCCCCCGAAGTGGACGTCGAGTCGGCCGCAGGGTTCGCCGCTCGGGCACTCGGCCCGAGGAGATCCGATGGCGATGTCGCCGTGGCCGTCGCCATCGACATCACCGCCGCACACCGCCCAGCCGAAGTCCTCGTAGGGGACGCTGCCCTCCCAGGTCCGCAGCAGCTTGCCCGTCGCTCCCGACAGGGCGTAGACGCGCCCGAGGCCGTCCCCGTAGCCATCGGCCGTCAGAGTGAAGTCGAGGCGGTCGTCGCCGTCGAGGTCTCCGATCCCGAACATCCGTCCGAGACGATCCCCGAACTGCTCACCCGTCCGGCGCCACAGCAGACGGCCCGTCGCTCCCGAGTAGACGAAGGCTCTTCCATGGTCGTTGGCCTCCTCGATGGATGCGACTCCCAGGTCGCCGAAGCCATCGTCGTCGACGTCTCCCAGGAACAGCAGAGACCGCCCGAAAGTCCCAGTATCCGTCGGCCCGGTCCAGGACCGGAGCAACGCTCCGGTCGCTCCCGAGAAGACGTATACGCGGCCGAGCTCGTCCCCCGTGGGCGACTCGAAGCTAGGCGCGCCGACCATCAGGTCGGGAGTGCCATCGGCATCCATGTCCCCGGCCGAGAGCGCCGCACCGAAGTCGTCGCCCGGATTCTCGCCCGACCAACTGCGCGCCAACCGCCAGTCGGCCCCGCTGTACAGGTACACCTTGCCGCCGGGGCTGAACTGCCCACCGTGGGTCGTGCTGGTGGCGATGTCCACGAAACCGTCGCCGTCGACGTCGCCCGCCGCGATCGCGAGGCTCATCTGATTGTCCCGAGTCTCGCCGGCGAAGCTGCGCAGCTCATCGCCGCTCGCACCGGAGTACACGTACACCCGCCCCTGATTCGCCTCGCTGATCCCCACGTCGTAGCCCGGCGCCCCCACCAGCACCTCCATGGCGCCATCGCCGTCGAGATCGTCGACCAAGGCCACGTCGGTGCCGAGCTCGTCGCCCCCGCCACCTCCGTTCCAGATGCCCAGCCTGCCCGAGACGGCCGAGTAGACGTAGACTCGGCCTCGGTCGCTGCCTTTGGGACCCGAGTCGTAGCGTGGAGCGTTGACGACGACGTCCGCGGTCCCGTCGCCATCGACGTCACCGATCGCGCAGTCCGAAGCGAAGGAATCCCCTCTCCTCTCGCCATAGAGGCTCACCGTCCGCGCGCGGGCATCGGAAACTCCGATCGCTCCCAAGGCCAGCGCCACCAAGACGACGATACTGAGGGTCCGGGGCGGGCTCCAGAGGTTCTTCCAACCTAGTCGCATGACGCACCTCGCACGGGATGGGACCCGCCCCCGGGTCGAATGGCGTCGACGCTACCTCGGACATCGGGCGATGTCAAGAAAAGGCGACGCCCGGCGCGCGGAAGGGGCAACGGAGTACCGGTGGGCTCAGGCCTCGGGAGCGGGCTTCGGGGGGGCCGACTGGACCGGGGTGAAGCGCTCGCGCTCGCCCTGCATCGAGATGCTCTCGACGAAGTAGTAGTAGCGCGTGTCGGGCTCGATGGTGTCGTCGACGAAGGTGTAGTGGCTCGGCTCCGCGCTGGTTCCCGCTCCGGGAATCGGCTCGGCCGTGATGCGATCGAAGGGACCGTCCTCTCTCTTCGAGCGATAGACGTCGAAGCCGAAGTTGTCGTGCTCGCTGGCCGTGCTCCAGCGGACCGTGTTGACCAGCTCGCTCGGAACGCTCGCCGTAGCCTCCGGCCCGACCGGCGACGGCGAGCCGACCGGCGAGCGCCGGGACGGAGCACACGCGACCACCGACGCGAACAGGGCTGCGAGGACGAAGGACTTCCGCATCGAGATACTCCGATTCGGCGACCTCGGGACGACGACACGCTCGACCGAAGGAGCCGAATCTTAGCATCCGCCCTCGCGGAGTGCCGGAGCTCACACCACGAGTGGCAGCTCGCCCCGTAACGGATTCCGATCCTCTACGAACAGGACCACGGAGACGGCGAGCGGCCACCGCTCGCCTCCCTTGGCCGTGCCGAGGCCGTACCGTAGACTGGCGGCGGCCGCCGTGGGGTGGTCGTCCGCAGGACGCCGGAGCCGCTTCGGCGTCCCTTTTCCGGGGGGCGGGCCGATGGAACGACGCGAGCGCGTCGGCGTCCGTCGGCTCGACGAGAGGAGACACTCATGGAGCGCGTAAAGTCCGCACTCGCCTCGTTCGTTCCGTCGCTCACGCTCGTCGCGTGCGTCGCCGTCCTGCCCGCGCAGGCAGGCGACGTCCGGACGTGGTCGGAGCCGCTGCTACCGTCGACCGGTTTCAACTCCGATTGCGACACGGCGATCTTCGTCATTCCGGCGCCGCTCGAACCCGATGCCCACTTCGATTTCATCGGCCTGTACGATCCGGGCGCTCCCGCCGACGGGCCCGATCGCGATGCGATCGCGCTGACGCCCGACGATTGCGTCGACAGCCTGGATCGGGAGATCGCGACCACCTCCAATCCGGACTTCCGGGCCGCCAACGGTTTCCCGGCGCCGGACACGCGACTGCAGAACCTGCGCTCGAACGAGGTGCCGAAAGCCGCCGAGCCGGACGGCGTACGTGCCTTCCTGCCGCCCGAGGGGGCCACGCCGCCGCCGTTCCCGCCGACCCAGAGCCTGCCGGCCGACCCGCTGACGCTCGGCGAGTTCCGCGACATCGCCGGCGAGATGAACCTGCGCTGCTTCGACGACGGCACCGCGCGCGCCCGGATCCGGGTCAGCGGCTACCGGCCGAACTCGCTATTGACGGTCTGGGGGATCTGGCTGGCGACCCCGCCGGGCGCGCCAGGACCGGCGATCGTCCCGCTGCCGTTCGGTGGGACCCCGAACGTGATGCCGATCGGTCCGGACGGACGCGGTCGGTTCATCCGCGACCTCGGCTACTGCCCGAAGGACGTGCTGGCGAACGGCGACCAGCTACTGGTGCTCGATCTCGCCGAGCACTGGGACGGCGCCGTCTACGGTGCGATCCCCGACGTGCCGTTCGGGAGCGAGACGTTCGTGACCGAAGATGGCTCGACGTTCACCAGTGCCATCGGTGCGGGTATCGTCACCGTCAACCGCGGCGTCATCAACGTGACGCTGGAGCGCTGAGCGCGAGGCGCCCGCGGTGCGCACCGCCGTCCGGCGGACGCCCGCGGGCGCTCCCTACCCGCTCAGTGAGCCCCCATCGAGATCACCAGGGTCTCCACCTCGGAGATCGATGGCGACGAGGCCGTCCCCTCGATCGGGTCGACGAGCTGGGCCTCGAGCGTGACGGTCGCCGGACAGGCCACCGGCAGCAGCAGCTCCCGATGGAGCTCGAACGCGCCCGGGGCGACGGTCTCGGTCAGCAGCTCGAGGTCGTCCGGCAGCACGCGGACGCGAAGCTCGGCATCCCCCGACAGGCGATTCTCTCCAGTCAGGCGGCTCATCACCGTCGGCGCCGGGCACGCACCGAGGCAGGCCGAGTCGAGCGACACGGCCAGCGACGGCAGCGGGATCGACTGCACCATCCAGTGGACGTCGCCGACGCCGTCGCTCGCGAACACGGTGAACGAGTCCGTACCCACCGCCCCGAGGTTGACGGTGACCGGCACCGTGCCGGTCAGCACCGGCGTCAGCCCGACCACCGTCTGGCTGCCGTCCGGAGTCGGAGTCGACAGGACGACGGTGGCGGTGAGCAGACCGGTGGTCGGGTCCTCCGTGAAGTCGGCAGCCGTCAGGATGCCGACCTGGAGCTCGGGCACGCCGAGACCGGCGCGCGCCTCCTCGGGGTTGTCCGCCCCGGTTCCGCCCTCGGAGATCGGCACCGGCAGGGACGACGGCAGCGCGGTATGGTCGAACGCCGCCTCGTGGTTCGTGAGCACCGCGGCCGCGGTGCCCGCGGAGTCGGCTCCGGTCTGGGCGGCGGTGACCGCGTGCGGATTCGTGAAGTCGGTGAGGTGTGCGTCGAGCGTCGCGCCGTCGTCACCGACGTCCCGACCGTCGACCGAGCCGGTCACCGCGACGTCGCCGCGCACGTCGAGGGCGACGGCCGGCTCTGAGGTCCCGATCCCGACGCCTGCCGGAGCGAGCGTCAGAGTATCGTCCGCGGCTCCAGGCAGCACGCCGAGCGGCCGCACACCACCTCCGGTCACGTCCTCGACGAACAGGCGCAGGCCGTCGGTCCCGAGGGTCCACACGTAGGCATCGAGCCCGCCGGTCGTGTCCTGCTCCAGACGGAGCGACGGCGTATCGCCGCCGACCACGTGCAGGCGCGACTCCGGCAGCGCCGTCCCCAGCCCGACCCGACCTTCGGAGTCGATACGCAGCGAATCCACCGGCGCTTCCGCTTCGACCTTGAAGACCGCCACATCGCGCGGGCAATCGCTGACGTTGTTGCCGTCGCCACAGTCGACGATGGCGAAGTGCTCGGCGCCGCCCTCGAAGTCGTCGTTCGCCTCGAGCTGCCACTGGGTCCGGGGGAATCCGGCGGCATTCGAGGAGTCGGAGAACTCGATGCGGAGGTTGTTCTCCTCCATGCCGAGCGTGACGAAGCCGAAGGACTCCCCGTTATCGCAGTCGTCACCGATGCAGGCCGACCCCTCGACGATGAGGTCGTCGAAGAAGACTTGGTCGTCCGGCTCGTCGGGAGACGCCTGGGTCGGAGGCTCCTCGGTGGGCACGACGAAGCCGCCGGACCGGGCACTGAAGGAGCCCGAGAGGCGTCGGACCTCACCGCTGGCGGTGATGCCGCGCAGCTCGTAGTCGTAGCGTCCGTCCTGCGGCCGTGCATCGGTCGAGAAGGAGATCTCGGAGCGACCCACGACGCTCCGCCGAACCACCTTCCCGTCCGGCCCCCGGACCGCGAGCGTCAGCTCCGAGAGCTCGCCCCGGGCGAGGAAACGGACGGCGTCGGGCTCGATCGTCACCTGCGCCTCCGGATGGGCCGGCACCTCCGCGGCGACCGAGCTCGTGGCCGCGACGGCCGCGGCCACGACGCCGACCGCGAGCCGGCGGCAGCCATCGTTCTTCCGAGATCTCGCTCTCACCCCGTTCCCCTCCTCGTCTGCATCGCCAGGGTCGACCGCCGAGCGGCATGCACGCGCCGACGATCGATCGAGGCCCCGAAACCTTTCGGAGACTCTCGACCCGTCGAAGTTTACCCGACCGTGGCGGCTCCTCGGACGCGGAACTTTTCGGCGGGACGGGATGGAGGGACCCGCCACGGCTGCAACCGGCGGACTCCGGGGTTCCCCGAGAGACGAGACGCGGCCCCCCGCGTTCGGCGGCAGCCCCGGCTCAACTCAGCCGAGAGACGAAGAAGGCTAGGATCTCGTCCCGGGCCGCGAGGGTGGGCTGCCCGGCCTCGTCGATCAAGTGGGCCGTGACGACGCTGTGCGGCGTCGGCACGTGCTGGCGGAAGAACGGGGCGACGTCTCGATTGGCCGCCTCGTCCGGAAGGACACGCGCCAGGAACCGGTCGCCGAGCGCGTCGGCGTAGGCGGCGAAACGCTCGGCCGTGCAGAACCGATCTCCGGAGAATCGATAGGCGAGCACGGTCAGGTCGTCCCGCTCGAGTCGGCGCCCGACCTCGGCGAGCTCGTCGGGGGCGATCTCCAGTCCGCCGGGGTCGTTCAGTGGCAGCGAGGGTTGCGCGAGCACCGGAGCCAGCACGGACGGCTCCAGCATCATCGTGAGCGCGAAGTTTCCGGTGAAACACATGCCGATGGCACCCACGCCCGGCCCTCCACACTCGGAGTGAGCCCGACGGGCGAGGGCCATGAGCCAGCGCGTGACCGGGCTCGACTCGCCAGCGGCGAGGGCGCGGAACTCGGCGCTGACGCAGGCCCTCTGGAACACGGCAGCGCCCTCGTCCGCCTCGGGGACGGCGCCGTCGCGACCGAACAGCGACGGCATGTACACCGTGAAGCCGGCATCGCGGACCCAGCGTGCGAAGCGAGCGACCTCGGGGCTGATGCCCGGCATCTCGGACATCACCAGGACGGCGGGCCCGTCTCCGGCGACGTGGACGACCTTCTCGGCCTCTTCGAGCGTGATCGAGCGCTTCGTGAAGTCCTCGAGCAGGTCGTCCGTTCGGGGCACGGGGGAGCTCAACGGGATCCCTCCTCGTTCGGTTCGGAAGCTCGGGTCGAGAATGAGGCCAGCGCCGGCCGGAGCAACGAGCGCAACGTATGCCGCTGCCGCTCGGCCGGCCACGACCGGGCCTCCAGGGTGGCTCGGGTGCCGACGCCGTCGATCGCGGCCAGCACGACGTCGGCGACGGTGCGGAGCTCGTCCGCCGTGGGCTCGGCACGGCCTGCCACCAGCGCCCGGAGCGGTCCGACCATCTGGTCGACGATCTTCTGGTAGTAGCGACGGTGGACCCGACGCAGCCGGGCCTCGCTCATGGATCGCCCCCAGAACGCGATCCAGACCCGCCACTCCCGACGGCGCTTCGCGTCGATCGGCAGGTACCGAGCGGCATCGTCGACGAAGCGGTCGATCCCACCGTTCCCCTCCCCTCCCCCGCCTCGCCCCATCCGGTCGAGGGTACGGCGGACGATCTCCTCCTGCGCCGCCTCCAGCACCGCCTCCTTGCCGTCGAAGTAGTGCGTCACCGCACCCGTCGTGACCCCGGCTGCGCGCGCCACGTCGCGCAGCCGGGCGCCTTCCAGTCCGGCCCGACCGATGGTCCGTATCGCAGCCTCGGCGATGGTCCGGCGTCGCGCCGGGGCGTCCACTATTTTTGGCATAACAGTGATTATACCAAAGAAGTCGACGCCCGCAAGCTCGAAGACCGAGCAGGCGTCGCTCCGAGCTCGTCGTCGGGAATGGTCCGGGCTCGGGGGGGGACCCGGACGAGAATCGGTGAGCTCCGACCACACGGGGGTCGGCATCCGATTCGAGGGCTCGTGGTCGGAGCCCGCGGCCGCCACGCGATCCGGACCTTCGAGGTCGGTGGCTCCGACACGTTCTCTCTCGCCACCAGCCCCGGCGACACCGTCCTGACGGGCGCCCGCGGCACGGTCGAGCGGCCCCCGCTTCGGCCGTCGGGATGACCCGACCCGGCCGCCCACAGGGAACCCGTCGGCCTCGCCCCGGCGACGAGCTGCCGACCGTCCACGGGGCTCGTCGGGGACGGAGGGCCCTCGCACGACTCCGGTGTTCGAGCCCGGGAGCGGGCGCTCGTCGCGGGCGTCGGCCACGTCGATTCGCGGGCCGTCGTCTCCCCTCGGTCGCCGGCCTCGTATCGGGATGCCGGAGGAGGAGCGGTGTATCGAAGCCCTCCCCTCTCGGGCCCCTGGCGCGCCGACCCCTCTCGGGCTCCGTCCGCGGGGCGCGCCCGTCGGCCGAGCCGCCGTAACGCTCCGCCCGGCCACCCGAAGGGATCACCGGCCCCTGTTCTTGCCATCCATCGATGGCCCCGTCGAAAAGGAGATCGCGCGATGTGGGGACAGCAATCAACTCTACGAGTACGACGTCGGCTCGGCCTCCTCGCCGTCGCCGTGGCCGGACTGACGACCTCGACCTGGGCGGACGGTGGCGTGGTGTTCGACGATATCGCCGGTGAGCTGAGCTATCGGCGTGCGCCGGCGGCCAACTTCCCCGAGCTCGTCACCCTGCTGGAGAGCTCGCTGACCGGCGACGGCCTGGAATCGGCAGCGATACCCGAGCTGCTGCCGGGTCGCGTGCGCGGCATTCCGGGGGTCGCCGTGTTCGACCACGACGGCGACGGCGACCTCGATCTCTACGTCACCCAGGGTCCGGGCCGGGCGGCCAGCCTCTACTCCAACCAGCTCGTCGACAACGGTAGCGTCGGCTTCGTCGACGTGGCCGAGGCGGCAGGTGTCGCCGCGGTGGAGATGGACGCCTGGGGCGTCTGCTACGGCGACCTCGACAACGACGGCGACGAGGACCTGATCGTCACCGGCAACGGCGAGCCGAACCGGCTCTACGTCAACCGGGGCGACGGCACCTTCGAGCATGCAGCGGACAGTGGCCTGGAGGGCGGCGAGACCTACAGCACCGGCTGCGGCGTCGGAGACGTCGACGGCGACGGTCGGCTCGACGTGAGCGTCGTGAACCACTGGAATCAGAAGGACTTCGCGCCCTGCTTCCGGGAGGAGCTGGTGCACGAGGTGCAGCACAACCAGCTGTTCCGCAACCTCGGCGACAATCGTTTCGAGGACGTCAGCGCCACGTCCGGCGTGCAGCAGCTGGTCGGCAGCCGCGACGCGGACGGCCAGCCGCTCGACATCCCCGGCATCACCTGGGGACACGCGATGGCCGATATCGACCTCGACGGCGACGTCGACATCCTGTACGCCGACGACCAGTGTGAGATCCTGCCGGTCGAGCACGGCGGACCGCTCGACCGCGGCTACGTCCACGTCCTGCTCAACGACGGCACGGGCCATTTCGAAGATCACCCGATCATCGAGATCCCCGAGTCGTCCTCCACCTGGATGAGCATCGCCTTCGGTGACTACGACTGCGACGGCCATCTCGACCTGTTCCTGTCGAGCTTCGGGGACTACGCGTTCAACAACATCGGCGTCCCGAACGACGTCGGCGATCACTCGTCGCGCTGGATGCTGGGGCGAGGTGACGGGACCTTCGAGGAGGTCGGCGTCGGCCCCGAGCTGGTCGGGACACCGTTCGGCTGGGGCAACGCCGCTCTCGATTACGACAACGACGGTGACCAGGACGTGGTGTTCATCGGCGGGCTCGATCAGCTCCTGGTCAACCAGTCCGACAACCCGGGCACGCTGTTGTCGAACCAGGGGTGCACGGCGACCTTCACCGCCGAGCTCGACGCCATCCCGACCGACTACACGCGTCACAACGTCCAGGGGCTGGCGGCGGGAGATCTCGACCAGGACGGCTTCCCGGACTTTGCCACCGCTTCGAATCTGCGTCTACCCGACGACCTGGAGCTCCAGCTCGGAATCCCGATCGGCGGCCCGTTCGACGCCACCGCGCACCACTACGCCGCCTTCGAGCCCACGGACGAGAGCCTGGAGCGCTGGCGCTGGCTCGGCGTCGAGTACGGCGAGGGCGAGCTGACCATCGAGATGAACCGCGGCGACAACGGCAACGGCTGGGTCGCGGTCAACGGGGTCGGCACGGTCGGTATCGTCGAGGGCTCGCGGACGAATCGGGACGCGATCGGAGCGGTCGCGTTCGTCACTCCGGACGGCGGCTCCACCGTGATCCGCCCGGTCCACGTCGGCAACTACACCTCGGCGAACGCCCGCGAGGGCACCTTCGGTCTGGGCGATGCCGGGCACGCCACGGTCGAGATGCTGTGGCAGGGTGGGGTACGCAACAAGCTGTTCGGCGTGCGCCCCGGGACTCGAGTCGACTTCCCGGAGATCCCGTGCAGCTACGACGACAGCTATGCCTCGATGGGTCAGTACGTCCGCTGCGTGCAGAGGTCGCTCGACGCCATCCGCGAGGCCGGCCTGGTCGACCGTTCCGAGGCCGCGCGCCTGTTCGCGAGCGCGGTCCGGGCTCGCCGGGAATACCTGGCGAAGTAGCTCGAGCGCCGTCCGCAGCAGACTCCCACCGCTGACACCAGGAGGGGCCGCCCGGGACGTGGGTTCCCGGGCGGTCGCCCGAGTCGAGCTCTTCGCTCTGCCCCCTTCCCCTCCGAACCGGCAGCCGTTCGGCCGGCCGTCGACGGAGGAGCCTCGTCACCCCGGGCCCACCGGCGACGCACCCGGTCGAACAGATCCCTCTCGAGGCCCCCGCTTCGTCCGTCCCCGG
This sequence comes from Alatinidae sp. Z8VKAUB7J3, assembly GCA_010016025.2. Lineage (NCBI taxonomy): Eukaryota > Metazoa > Cnidaria > Cubozoa > Carybdeida > Alatinidae > Alatinidae sp. Z8VKAUB7J3. The sequence continues at coordinate 17,278 of JAAAKM020000473.1, forward strand.
CTGCATCTCGGGGAGGTCGCTATCCTGGTCACGCTCCCGGGCGAGCCCGCCATGGGAGACGGTGGTGAGGTCCGAAACGCGACTCGTCCCTCGCTCGGACGTCGAGGCCTGCCGAGTCCGCCTTCTGCTGGAGGAGCAGTTTCCGTAGTGGGGCTCGCTGCCGTTGCGCCCAGTCCCCTCTCCGGGGACGGACCCCTTCCTGTTCCGTCTGGCCGACGCCCTCTGCGTCCGGCTCCCCCGCGTCGAGCGGGCTCGTCGGTCAGGTGACCAAGGAGCAACGCTGGCTGCCGCAGCTCGCTCCGCGGCTGCCGCTCGAGGTGCCGACTCCCGTCGCCCTCGGAAGGGCCGGTTCCGGCTACCCGTGGCCCTGGTCGGTGTACTCGTGGCTCGACGGTGTCCCCGCCGAGCGTCGTCGACTGGGAGACGGGCGTCGATTCGGCGAGCGTCTGGCCGGCTTTCTCCGGGCGCTCTGGCGGATCGAAACCATCGGCGGGGCTGGCCCGGGAGTGCACGACTTCGGGCGCGGCGTCCCCCTGGTCGAGCGCGACCGCCCGGTTCGGGATGCCCTCGACGCCCTGACGGACGCGTTGGACGTCGGTCGGGCCCGAACAGCCTGGCAGCGAGCGCTCGCCGCTCCGCCCTGGCGCCGCCCTCCCGTCTGGATTCACGACGATCTCCAGCCCGGCAATCTGCTCCTCCGGGACGGCGAGCTGACGGCGGTGATCGACTTCGGCGGGCTCGGTCTCGGCGATCCGGCCTGCGATCTGATGGTCGCCTGGAATCGGCTCCCCGCCGATGCCCGGCCGACCTTCCGCGACGCCCTGCCGCTCGACGACGCCGCCTGGGAGCGCGGCCGTGGCTGGGCCCCGTCGGTCGCGCTCATCGCCCTTCCCTACTATCGCCGGAGCCGCCCCGACATCGCCGACCGCTCGCTCGTCACCATCGAGGAGGTCCTCGCCGACTGAGGTCGGGGTCTTCCTGGCGGCCGAGCTCCAGGACGGCGCCAGTCAGTCGCCTGTCGCTCGCCCGCAACGCCTCGCTCGCCTGCGGCTCCAGGCCAACGGTCCGACGCTCCGAGAGCCGCTCGGTCCGGTCGAGGTGCGCCGAACGGCCCGCGAGCTCCGATGCCGCGCCGAGTGCGCCCCGCGCGGCACCGAAGGATCACGGAAACGGAATGTCGATCCTCCCGAGTGCGCGCAGCACCAGCGGGCCCGCGTCGACGCGTACCTGGATGGAGTAGGTTCCCGATTGCCAGGTCGCCGCGGTCGGCTCGACGAACAGCAGGTAGGTGCCGTCGAAGGTCGCACCGAAGCAGGAGGCGCAGGCTCCGAGGACCACCGTGCTGCCGCCGGCCGGCGGGAACTGCACGTCGATCTCGAAGTCCGTGTCCGACAGCCCGAGGATCGGGCTGAAGCCCGGCCCGAGCGCCTGTACGTGGAGCGCCACCGCGTTGGCGTTGGTCGGTCCGGCCGGATCGGCCGTCCCTCCGAGGTCGGTGCACTGCACGGGTGCGGTCGCACAGACCTGCTCGTCGACCACGATGGTGAGGTTCTCGCCTCCGAACGTGATCGACCCACCGAACGCGAGCACCGGGCTCGCGAGAGTGAGACCTGCCAGCATCGAGCATCCGAGTCGAGAGCTTCGATTCAGCTTCATCGCATCCTCCACGGGTCCAGCGGAGATCGGCGGGCACGCGAGTCTCGCCCCGAAAGTGACGTCTCCGCTCTCCTTCGAGCTGACCGTGAGTCTCGTCCCGAGGCCCGTCGGCCGACCGGGGCCGTGCGTGCGCGTCGGTCGACTTGTTGCGGTCGGGAGAAAGACGTTACGAAGGACGCACCTCGATCGTCGACCTCGCAGGACGACGATCGGACCTCGCGACCGGGCAGCCGCAAACCGAGGGACGGCTCGGACGTGACGTCGAGATCGAGCGCGGTGGTCGGCTCTGGCATGCGCCCCGCGGCTCCGACGGTCGGCGCCGCCCACGGCGACGCCCCGTCTCCGTTCCGCGCTTTACCGCTCGCCGCTCGGCGAGAGCGACCAGCAGGGCCTGCCTCCCTCGTCGAGCCCGGCTTCCGGCCGAGGGCGAAGGACGACTCCGTCCCGGCCTCCTCTCTGCCCACGGTCTCGCCCGCCCCGGGTTGTGGTACGATCGTCCCGGACGTGGCCACCCGTCGACGGAGACGCGAGGGTCAGAGCTCGAAACGGAGGTATCGTGGAGATTCGAATCCGCTCTTGTGCGACCTGAAGCCGCTCGGGAGACCAGGCGACGAGGCTCGTCGCCCTGATCCGAGAGCAGCTCGGGCTCGACGCCATCGTCGAGCCCGGGAAGACGGGACAGTTCGACGTCGTCGTCGACGGCGACACCATCGCCAGCCGCGGCGGCAATCCTCTCACGCGTATCCTGTTCGGAGCCGGATTCCCGGACCTGGACGAGGTGCTCTCCGAGCTCGGACGCCGGGCTGCCGCCGAGTCCTGAGTCGGGCTACGGCCCGACGGTGATCTCCCGGCTGCGGACCCGTGTGCCCCGTACCATCCGATCCATCGACACGACCAGGCGGTAGGTGCCGGGTTCCAGCGGCCGCTCGAGGTGAAGAGAGTCGCGAACTCGTCGTCGTCGATCCGGCCATCGCCGTCCTGGTCTCAGCCGTAGCACACCGTCGCCTCCACCGTATGGCGATAGCGCCCGGGCGCCAGCTTGCGGCCACCCGGACCGTTCGGGCCGACCGTGTCGAGCTCGAAGATCGAGGCGCGCGGCCGACGCGGGTTCAGCTTTCGGGCGTCGACCGAGACGTTGCTCGACACGATCGTCGTGTCGCCGCCGCGGCCGAGCTTCACGCTCTTGGATTCGTTCTCACCCCTTTCGACGACCACCTGCTCGCCGGCCGGGACGATGCCGGTCAGGTCGACCGAGGTTCGCCCCCGAGCCTGGCAACGGAAGGTCGTCTCGGACGTGCCCTGCCGTGGAGTGACCGCGACCTCCAGTGTGAGGTGACCGCCCGGTTGCACCTGGCTGGGATCGGGCTTCCCCCGACCGAGAGCAGACCGAGGGCCAGGAACGCGAATCGTCCGACGCTCGCACGCATGCTCGCCTCCTGCCGCCCGCGCGACCGATCGAGCCGGCGTAGGCGGCCGATTGGAGCCCTTCCCTGACGAAGGGCCCGCGAAAGTCAGCGTTGCCGCAGACGGCCCGGATCGACGGCTGCCGGTCCGGCGCCACGGATCGAAGAGGGTACGGAGCGACGGCCGGTCTCGGATGATCGGCGGCCGGGGGACGTTGCCGCACGGAAACTAGTGGAGGATACCGCGAGCAGCGCCTGCTTGGCGGTGTAGCGCGCCGGCACGCCGCGGTACCAGGACTCGACCTCGGCGTGCCGGTAGCCGTACAGGTTCTCGCGACTGCCGACGACCTCCAGGAGCCGGGCGCCGTCGTCGTACTCCCAGCCCTCGAACGGTCCCAGGTGGTACAGCGTCGGTCCGCTGAGAGCGTCGCCGACGAAGATCTCCTTGTCCACACCGAGCTGCTCCAGAAGGCCGCGCATCCACTTGACGGCCCCCTCGACTCCGGTGTAATGCGAGAGCTGGTGGAACTCCACCGCGTCGTAGGCCTCGGTCTCCTGCACGATGGCGGTGACGAACCGCATGACGTCGGCGTAGATATCGGTGATCGGATTGCCGGCGCGCAGGAGGGCCTCCATCCGCTCCTCCGATGTCGAACTTGAATCCGTCCAGAACGTAGGACTCGGCCACTGCGTACGGCTCGCCGGACGACCGCTCGGGTGGGGTCGCCGTCGACGAGCCGCTCGCTGCGAGCACGAGCGCGATCCGTACCAGGTCTCGCCGGGAAGCTCGCTTCATGTCGCCCCTCGATCGTCCGAGGCCACCTTCGTCGTCCCTCCCATCGTACCTCTCCGGCGCTCGCGACCGGTCCCGGCCCGGGCTCGCCCGTGTTCAGGTTCCGGACGTTCCGATGGACCCGAGGGCCTGGAGGATCGTCCGGGCTCCCATTCATCGGGAACCGGATGTAAACTGGAGCGCGGGTCGAGTGGCCTCGGCCCGTTCGAGGTCGGAGGGCCGACGACACGGCCTTCCTACGGCCCGAAGGCCCCGGACCGGTCGGAAGGAGCCGAAGGTGAGCGGCGACATCACGCAGCATCTCCGACGCCTGCGCGGAGGCGACGACCAGGCCCTCGAGGCGCTGGTCCCCCTGGTGTACGACGACCTGCGCCGCCTGGCGGGAAGCTGGCTACGCTCCGAACGCGCCGGGCACACGCTCACTCCGACGGCACTGGTCCACGAGACCTACCTCCGGCTGGTCCGTCAACGGCGTCTCGGCGCCGAGGATCGAACCCAGTTCCTGGCCGCGGCCGGCACGCTGATGCGCCGGATCCTGGTCGACTACGCGCGGACTCTGAAGCGGGCCAAGCGAGGCGGAGAGCAGCGTCCGGTACCGCTCGACGAGGTCGAGCCGTTCCTCGCCATCGAGGAGGCCGACGAGCTGATCGCCCTCGACGATGCGCTCGGCCGACTGGCCGCGGCGAGTCCCCGCGGTGCACGGGTGGTCGAGTACCGGTTCTTCGCCGGGCTCAGTGCAGAGCAGACCGCCCGGCTACTCGACGTCTCGACCAAGACCGTGCAGCGCGAATGGGTCGCCGCGCGCGCCTGGCTGCGCCACGAGGTCGGTACCGTTCTCGGTACCTGACGCCGACGGCCGATGAAGCTCGACCCACGGAACTGGCAGGAGATCGAGCGGCTGTTCAGCGAGGCCGCGGAGCTGGACGCCGGAGAGCGCTCCGCCTACCTCGATGCGCAGTGTGCCGATCGAGACGAGGTCCGTGCCGTGGTCGAGGGCATGCTCGAGGCCGACGATGCCGAGGGGCTGCGCGTCGAGCGGCGCTGGACGAGCGCCCCGGAGCAGCCCGTCCATCGCGACCTCGCCGGACGTCGCTACGGACGCTACCGCCTGGTGCGGTTGATCGGGCGCGGCGGCATGGGCGAGGTCTATCTCGCCGAGCGCGACGACGATCTCTACCACCAGCGCGTCGCCGTCAAGCTGGTGCGGCCGGGCTCACGTCCCGGAGAGCTCGACGAACGCTTCCGACAGGAGCGCCAGATCCTCGCCCGGCTCGAGCATCCCCACATCGCCACCCTGCTCGATGGCGGCATCGAGGACGGCGTGCCGTACCTGGTGATGCAGTTCGTCGAGGGGGTTCCGCTCACCGACTACGCCGACCGGGAACGGCTGTCGGTCGACCAGCGCCTGGAGCTGTTCCTGACGGTCGCCGACACGGTGAGCTTCGCGCACTCGAGACTGGTCGTCCATCGTGACATCAAGCCGTCGAACATCCTCGTCACCGACGACGCCGGGGTGAAGCTTCTCGACTTCGGGATCGCCAAGCTGCTCGACGACGACCCCGAGGCGCCGACGCACGTCACCCGTACCGACGCGCGCGTGCTCACTCCCGACTACGCCGCTCCCGAGCAGGTACGGGGCGGCGAGATCTCCACCGCGACGGACGTCTACGGACTGTCGGTGCTGCTCTATCGGCTGCTGACCGGCGCGTCGCCCTACCGGACGCCGGGCGGCGACCACCTCGACATGGCCCGCGCCATCTGCGACGACGAGCCGCTGCGCCCCAGCACCGCCGTCGGTCGCGTCGACGGGCCGGAGGCCCCCTCTCCCGAGGCGATCGCCGCGGCCCGACGCTCGCAGCCGAAGCTGCTCCGCCGACGGCTGCGCGGCGATCTCGATCGGATTCTCCTGAAGGGACTCAGCAAGGAGCCCGAGGACCGCTACGGCTCGGTCGAGCGCCTCGCCGCCGACGTGCGCAACCACCTCGCCGGAGAGCCGATCGCGGGGCGGCGAGCCGAGAGCCTGTACCGCGCCCGCAAGTTCGTACGCCGGCACCCGCTGGGGGTCCTGTCCGCGCTCGCGTTCGTCGCCCTAGTGCTGGCTTTCGGCATCACCTCGGGAGCTCAGAGCCGACGGATCGCGGGTGAGCGCGACCGAGCACGGGTCCAGGAGCAGCGCGCCCAGCAGGTGATCGAGCTGCTCGTCGATCTGTTCGAGGCGTCGAATCCCACCACCAACCCGGGCGGCGACTCGATGCCGGTGAGCGAATTCCTGGAGCTCGGCGCCGCGCGCGTCGAGGAGCTCTCCGACCAACCGGAGATCCAGGTCCGACTCTGGCAGGTGCTCGGCCAGATCCAGGACGCGCGCAGTCGTCTTCCTCAGTCGCGCGCACTGCTGGAGCGAGCCCTCGAGCAGCGCCGGGCGCTCGACTCGGAGGCCGACGCCGAGCTGCTCGACCTGCTCCGCCTGCTCGGCCGCAACCTGCGCCGGGTCGGAGAGCTCGACCGGGCCGAGTCGCTGCTGCGCGAGAGCCTGGAGCTGTCGACCCGGCTGTACGGCCCGCACCACCCGGAGGTAGCCTGGTCTCTCCAGAACCTGGGCGAGCAGCTCGGCGACTCCGAGGGCGTCGAGCTGCTGGAACGCGCCCTCGCGATGCGCCGCGACCTGCTGCCCTCCGACCACATCGACCTCGCTTCGAGCCTCAACGCCCTCGGCATCTCCCGGATCGACACCGGCCGCCCGGACGAGGCCCGACCGCTGCTGGAGGAAGCGTTCGAGATCGTGGTGGCGGTCCATGGCGACGAGCATCCCTACGTCGCCGCGGTGCTCGGCAACCTGGCGACGCTGACCCGAGACCCGATCGAGCGCGAGAGGATCCAGCGTCGGGAGCTCGCGATCCTGGAGGCGGTCTACGAGCCGACGAGCTGGAACGTGGCGAACGCCAAGAACAACCTGGCGCTCACCCTCGGCGCGCAGGGCCGGCTGGACGACGCCGAGAAGCTGCTGCGCGAGGCCGCGGAGCTGTGGCTCGCGGTCGGTGGCCCCGACCATCTGCAGCTCGCCAACACACGGCGCAACCTCGGGGTCATGGTCGACCTGCAGCGCCGCCATCGCGAGGCGATGGCGCTCCTCGAGTCGGCTGCCTCCATTCAGGAGCGCGCCGGCCAGAGGCCGGTCCACGCCGGGCTCGTCCATGCGCAGCTCGCGACCGCGACGCTCGGAGCCGGCCTCGGACCCGAGGCCCGGCGGCGGGCTCGCACGGGCCTGGAGATGGTCGAGCGGGGCATCGCCGAAGACGGCCTACCCACGGCCCACCGGAATCGGCTCGCCGCGCTGGAGACGCTCTACGGCGCGGTACGAGCAGGCCGCAGTGCCCGCGACGTGGCGCTTGAGGGGACGGCCGTGGTCGAGCCC